>JAOTQJ010099134.1:0-44948 GCA_025642045.1 Solanum sejunctum
AAAAGATGATTTCAGTCGAGACCCACAGTTGTGGATTCTAAAGGATGTTAATACCTTCCCTTTGGAATAACTTGAATCTTTACTTGGAATTTATTGGTTCCTCGATCTTTCTTGTAAATAATTAATTAATTTCCTAATTATCCTTAAAATTATGTGGCGACTGCAAGAGTTAATTAACTTTTTCTAAAAAATTCTTTTAAATTCTTTGATTTAACTGAATAAAATATTTTTGTCGATCACCACGACGTTGCGCCTTCGGGATATCAACACTGTTAGGATCAAAGCTTACCGTCATGCGAAAAGCTATAGCTAATAGCAAAGGTGCAACCTTATTTCTTTAACCAAGTCCATCATGCAAGTGCTATGTTCAATAATAACTTCGACCCGGGCCATCGCAGCCCCCTCATGGGCCTTGGCATAGGAAAGATATTGGCATTACCCAACAATTTTCCTCCCAGCACCTGCCTCATGCAGCATGTTGCTCATGATAATCCAACCCATTACTTGACTTTGGTAGTACTTGTTAGGATCAAACACTTACCATTATGCCAAAATCTATAGCTGATAGCAAAGCTGCAACTTTATTTCTTAACCAAGTCCACCAAGCATCATGTTCAATCATGACTCTCACCTACGCTAACCTAACCCCATCATGGGTTTTGCAATAGGCAGATTATTGGCATTATCCAGCAATTGATGTTGATAGTCAAGAAGGGGTGAATTGAAATTTTAGAGTAGTTGACTTACCTAGCTTGAGGCTCTACTAACTATGAAATGTAATTCGCAGAGGCAGTATACTAAGCAATTAGTAGCAAACAATTGTTATACTAGTTTAGAACACCAATGTGGTGCCTACTTCTAGTCCCCTTGGGTCACAAAGTGTTTCTTTAAATCTCAAAGTTGAGTCTTTAAACCTCTCAAAAAAGCCTAGTCTATAAAATCTAACTTTTTCTCTCGTTCTTTACAATTGTTCACATGGGGAGTACATTGTTTGTACTAAGTAGAAGAGTAGAATTTCTTCCTTAAAAAATTTTTTTCAAGAACAACTCATTTTGGAATTCAGAAAGAGAGATACTATAAGAGGCTTCTAAAATTTTAGATGTTGGAGATTTATTGACCCAAGGGATTTCTTCAAATATAGAATGTTGAAGATTCCTTAATTGGGATTTTGTCCATACTAACCCTTCCTCCAGTAAATGAGTACAAATGCCTATCTTGACTATCTGGGTTTTTAGACCCCCACCTCAGATTGGACATGGTCTAGTGCAACACTTTCTATAATATTTATCATGTACATAAGCTCATTTCATCATCATAACATCAATCATATCATATCTCATGCTTTGGACCTTCAATTCCACAAGAAACCCTAGCCGAACATTTTATCAAACAACTAGGGGGTGTAATGGGGTAAACAATTATGCAATTCAGAGATGAAATCATGCAATAAAATCTATTGTAAAACTATTAATCAACACTTTACAACACGTCCAAGACATTCACATCAAAAACCCTCATCAAATCCAACATTAGACCCAAGATTTAGAGCTCAAAACATACTAAAACAACTATACTTTCATGAACTCAAATCACTATGTAGTAAATTTCTTACTATACAAGAAGCACATGTAAAATCAGCTTTAAATCATGCAAATTGAGTAAAAATGAGATTAGGGCACCATGGGTGGAAGAACCCAATAGCTAAAAGCTACATACCTTAGCTTTGGAGAAGCTCTTGGTGAAGACTGAATATGGAGCTTGAAGCTTGATGGAAATCCTCCGGATGAGGGTTTTGAGACTTGAATTTTGGAGTGAAATTATGGCTAAGTATTTTGGGGCAAATTGGCAAATGTTTAGGATGATATAAGAGTGAAATTTGGCCAAGAATAGATAAAAACACATTTGGGAACACTTAGGCCCTAGACTACAAAGCCTTGGACCGAGACAGAAATCACTGGCAGTGACAAACCTAGGTCTGTGATGCAGACATGTTGTGGAGGACAAATTAACACATGTCTGTGATAGTTGCACGTCACGGTGTTATCGCAGATCATCATCATCATCATCATCAACATACCCCAGTGCCTCAAAAGGCTCACGTTCATTGCGGGGTAAGGGGGGGTCGGATGTACGCAGCCTAACCCCTATGTTTAAAAACATAAAGCGGCTGTTTCCAGATGACCCATGAGGAGCGTCGAACATCTCTGGAAAAAGAAATTTAAGAAATTTGTAATTATGATTCGATTGCTCTAATATCAAGGTTAGATCCTTTGCCCCTAATTTTGACCCCCTGAACAAGAATATGAAATCGGATTTTTGAAATAGCAAATGGATTTTGAGATATATGGAAGTTAAAATTTTGGGCATTCTGAGGTACATTTTGGGGCACTTTTTGTGGTCATTTCAATATCTTTTCCTTGGGAACTTTCATCCCTAAATGTAAAAGAGATACACAAGACAAGAATCATCATAAACAAACTAGCCCCAACCAAAATACAATATTACATTTAAAACACCATTTTCAAAATTTTAATATAAGGGTAAAATCATCGTATCTTGCCAACTTAAACATAAATGCATATGAATGATATAGGAGCTAATACATAAGACTTTAAATCATATAGGGTACTTAGAATTAGTACCTTAGGATTGAGTGGAGTTTGAAAAAGATAAGGATATCGCTTTTATATGTCTTCTTCGGCCTCCCAAGTAGTACTTTTGAATTGTTGGTTCCTTCAAAGGACCGTAATGGATGTCACCTCTTTATTCCTTAATCTCTTCACTTGCCTATCAAGGATCTGAATCGAAACCTCCTTATAAGACAAGTTATCCTTAACAATACCCACAACATCAAGAGGCACAATAGCATTAGGATCACAAACTCATTTTCTTAACATAGTGACATGGAACACTGGATGAACCAAATTCATTTTACTAGGCAACTTCAAGTCATAAGCTTCCTTGCCAACCCTCTTTATCACATCATAATGACCAACATACCTTGGACTTTACTTTCCCTTTTAACCAAAACAGACCATACCTTTCAATGGAGAAACCTTCAAATAAATTCAATCACCCACATTGAATTCAAGGTCACTTCTTCTCACATCGGCATAAGATTTTTGATGACTTTGGTTGTTCTCAACCATTCCCTAATCATCTAACCTTCTCAAGACCCTTCATAAGCAGATTCGGTACCAATAAATCCACCTCTCCAACCTCAAACCAACTAACTGGTGATCTTTAATGGCTCCCATAAAGGAGCCATACCGACTCTAGAGTGATAGCTATTGCTTATATGAATTCAATCAAAGGAAAATGGTCATCCCAATTACCCCTCAACTCCAATACATGTGCTCTAAGCATATCCTCAAGGTTTTGAATTGTCCTTTCGATTTGCCCATCCATTTGGGGGTGAAATATCATACTAAGGTGAACTTTTATACCAAGACCCCTTTGGAAAGACCTCCAAAAGTGTGAAGTGAATTGTGAACCATGATTCTATATGATGGACAACCACATGCAACCTTATTAACTAATGGATATAGAACCTTGCATACTCTTCAGCCCCATATATGGCCATAACCAGTACAAAGTGAGACGATTTCGTCATCCTATCAACCACCACCCAGATGGAATCAAAACATTTTCTAGTCTTGGACAACCTAACAACAAAATCCATATTAATCACCTCTCACTTCCAAGTAGGAATCTCTATGTCTTGGGTTATGCCACCTGGCCTTTGATATTCGGCTTTGAATTTTTGACAACTGTGACAACTAAAAAAGAATTTGGCAATGTCCTTCTTCATGCCTCCCCACCAATACATATCCCTCAAGTCTCTATACATTTTGGTGGGACTGGAATGGATAGAATAAGAAGAATTATGGACCTCATCAAGTATTGTCTCCCTCAAACCATCAATGCAAGGACACAAAACCTACCTTGGTACCTAAGGTCACCATCTCCCCCTTTGGAGGAAACCTCTACTTTGCCCTCTTTCACCAAGGCATTCCTTATGAACCAGTGAAGAACTAGACCCATCAACAATAACCATAACATCATCACCAACCTCTTCAAACCTAACCCTAATTTAGCAATCTATGTACTTCTCTATCCATTTCCCTATCACCACTATCCACATCAGCTAGGCTACCCATGGACACCTGACTCAAAGCATCCGCCGTTATATTTGCCTTACCCAGGTAATAGAGCCCACTTATATAATAATCTTTGAGAAGTTCTAGCAACCTTCGTTGTCTCAAGTTGAGATATTATTGAGTAAAGACATATTGGAGGATCTTATACTCATTGAAGACATCAACATGCACCCCGTACAAGTAATGATGCGAAATCTTTAATACAAACACCACGGCGGTCAATTCAAGATCATGGATAGGATAATTCCTATCATGCACTTTAAGTTTCCTAGAAGTATAGGCTATAACCTTACCATTTGGTGTTAGCACACAACCCAATCCAACTCTAGATGCATCACAATACACAACAAAACCCTCAAGCTTATCCGGTAGTGACAATATAAGAGCAGACAAAAGCCTATCCTTCAATGTTTGGAAACTCCTCTCACATTCATTGGACCACAAAAACTTAGCCTTCTGTTGAGTCAATTTGGTCATAGGGGAAGAAATAGAGGAGAACCCATTCATAAATCTTCTATAGTAACCCGCAAGGCTCTAAAAGCTCCTAATAACCAATAGGGTCAATGGTCTGGGGAAATTCCTAATCACATTAGTTTTGTAACACCCCACAACTTACATACTAGTCCTATTCACGTGAAACATGATATGGCTTGGTCAAATTAGTGCCTATCTTTAAAAATGCTTGAATCTCAAATTAAAGGGCGATATGTACGTCTAACGCTTAATAGGGTCAAGTATATATGAGTTTTTTAAGTCAAATTGAGGAGATCACGTCCTTAAAATGAAGTGAGAGAAGTGAGGTTCTTGTAGGATTTATGAAGTTAGCAGGTGAATCACCTACTTGCTTAACTTAAATTTGCTAGCTAGATGGAGACGAAGCCTGATGTTGAATCTGTCCAAGTCTGATTATGAATAAAGTCTTTGTTAAGGGTGTAACTTTAGCCCATGTATTAGCATCATAAATGGACTATATTTTAATCCTAATAAGTATATTAAAATATCCCAAAGACATCATTATTGCTTTTATAATTTTGGCCCAAACTAACTAAGAGAAAGGGGAAATGTGAGCGACAAAGGCCCATTAATTTGGATCCCCTTAAGGCCCATGAGAAAAGAGTAGAATGGTGCATTAATCACTTGATATAATGAAGTTTATAATGGAATAGTAAGTTGGCCAAGTTATCCTTTAAAAGAGGCTGATAAGCAGCTTACTCAAGTCACTTAACTTGGACAAAAATCAGATTATTTTTCCAAATTCTCTCTCAACTCTTTCTTGACTTTACAAGCAGCCACAAGAGACTTTTAGAGTCCTTGGAGAGGCCCTACAACTTGAAGGTAAATGTAATTAAATATAGTTGTGTATCTAGTATGGTTTATTCATGAAAAACAAGAAGTATATGCTAGTTATGCATGAGCTACAAATTTGGACAGCATGTGTCATAAGGATTGTTGTGCACTTTTCTTGTTACTCAAGAGGATTTTATCTTCTTGGTTGACTGAATTATGAAGTAAGACTTGTGTTTTTAACAAGTTTTAGTTTTTTAGTGATGTAACTAGGTTGCTGCACCATTTTTACAATCCGCAAAAGTGAGTTCTTATATGATATCACAACTGTGTTCTTAGTACTAACTTGTGGGCTGGTAGTGGGGAATTGTTGCTCCACGACCTCCATCTACTTTGGGACCATTTTTGGACTATTTGAAGGCTGATATTATGTGTAAATAATATTGGATATAGTCTAGTTAAAGTTGAAATAGGTTCTGGATTGTTGACATCGAAATATTATGAGACGACGTAATGTTATGCCACCTATTTGTGTGTTGTGTAAGATTCTTCTGTCTTGTACATGGTGAACTGTTGTAAGACTATTAAAGGTCTAAAACAAGTTGTATATTGCATGTGCATAAGAATGGTTATTAGAAAATACGATTATAAGTGGAAAAATTGAAAGAATGACTTTGGGTCACTAAATACAAGCTTGTTACCCGGATGTTACATTTTATAAGATTGGATTGCAAAGAAGTGTTTCCTAGCTGCTAATACATGTATTATTGTATAGTATATTTTAGACAAATATTTGAGGGAAAAGTAGGTTACTCTAAGGAAGTAACAAGGTCATATATCGAGGTATGTAAGGCTACTCAATTTCGTATTACTTGGCATGAAATCTAGATTCTTCCTTAGTACATAAAGGCACTTACCAACTCCGACACAACTATTACCGTGTCTCGACTCTTTCACATGTTCATATGCTCCCATACATAGGCACCTTCAAATCTTTATACATATGTGGATACCAAGTTACATGGGTTCTTGTTCCTAAATAAAGTTCACGAGTTGTTTCACCTCATATGCATTTCATTATTTATGTAACATACTCTTTTCATTGTCATATTGTCTTATATGATTATTTACATGTCATATGCTATATCTACAGTCCTACAGCTCTAATATTGTGACCACCAAAAGAATCATCTCAAAGGTAATTGAAAGGTAAACTACATTGCTTATTGATGGGTGGTAACCCGAGAGGTGAAAGAATCACCTAGCCAGGGTTACTCCTATCACAGGGGATAGCCCAAGATGTGAAAGGAAAAGCCTAGATAGGGCCAATCCCAATAAAGATTTACCACTGATCAAATGATCATTTGTACTACATGATGTGCACAGATTATACAGTAAAGGTAAAGTAATAAAAAGAACAAAAAGTACATGATTCCACAGTATTACTAAAGGTGGTCTATTATCCTTACATCAGTGCATAGTTTTATTTGAGTTGTTACTTCATATACAGTATTTTCTGCCTTACATATTCAATACATTATCTCTTACTGATGTCCCTTATGGGGGACCTATATTTATGTTGCTGTATTAGGTGTTAGTAGCTCTCCCGAGTAGGAGTACAGGATATCCAGCTGTCATTACCAAGTTCTAGGTTATTTCGGGGCTTTGTGTGTCTAGAGCTTATACTTTTGTATTGTATAGTTAGTCGAGGTAGATCCTATCCCGACCCTTATTAGATATTTTTTCTTAGACAGATGCTTTATAGACTATGTAAATTAAAGTGTGGTCATGTCTCATATTTTAGACAATGTGTCCCCATTAGCCTAGCCATATCCAATTCCTTTTGGCTTGTTATTACTGTTTGTTATCTTAGAGGCATGTTGAATAAAGAAATTCCCTATAATTTATATATAAACTACATGGATATAGCGTGGTTCTCCCAAGCCTTATCGGCAATGGGTGCCAATCCACCTTAACGGGACTTTGGGCATATTAAAAGTGGTATCAGAGCGGGTATTCCTAGGGAGTCTACAAAGCCGTGTCTATGTAGAGTCTTGTTTATCGATGTGTTGTGCACCACATTTATAAGCAAAAGGCTATGTGGCATTTAAAAGTTGATACTTTCTTTTCATTCTTTAGATCGTGCCATAGAGCCAAATGTAAAAGGTGGATTGTGTCTAACTCCTAAATTATTTTGTACAGCAAGTATGCCAAAACCAGGAAAAACAAAGGTAAAGATTAAAGGGTGTGGTTTTATTCTGGTATGAAGCTTGGAAGCAATCTAAGGGTATAAATGCACCTCCAACTACCTGGAAGAAGTTCAAAGAGGCATTCCTTCACCATTACTTACCATTAGAGATACGAAAGTCCCGTGCAAATCAGTTCCTGAACATCTACCAACGGAATATGAGCGTGAGGGAGTATTGCCTTCAATTGAATTCCTTTTCCAGGTATGCTCCTAATGTAGTTGCTATTATGGAACATAGAGTTCATTGATATATGGATAGATGGATACGTATCTGGTCAAATACTGTACCATTTCTTCCTTGAATAAAGACACGAATATAGCAGAATGCAAGCTTTTGCATAGAAATTGGAGGATCAAAGGCAAAAAAGAAGGACACAAGAAATGGAAAGGAGGGCAAAAGTGTCAGATTTACAAGGCAATTTACACCATCCCAAGGTGACGTTAGGCCTCAGTTTTCTAATAGACTACCTAGGCCATCATCCTCCGAATCTACAGCCAGTGCTCCACCATAACTTCAAGGATCTAAAAGTAATCAGTTTGGTCAATGAGGTGAGGGACAAGGTGAACGAATAATAGAACATTTGAGAGGCCAGTAAACGACTCCTAGGTAGCCTTGTAAACAATGTGGAAGAAGTCCTTCAGGTATATTTCATGTTGGGATAGACGTTTGTTATTGGTATGGTGCGCCAGGGCATATGATGAGAGATTGCCCGAGGAGGCGTATTGGTGAAGCATCATAATCTACTGGGTTAACTATTGTATTATCATCATTAGTTCCTCCAGTAGGTAGGGGTCAACAAGCACCTACGGGTCATGGTAGAGGTGTAAGAGGGGCAGTTAGCTCTAGCAAAGTCCAGAATCGCACTTATGCTCTGGGGAGTCGACATAATTCAGATGCTTCACCTAATATGGTCATAGGTACATTGTCCATCTTTTCACATAATGTATATGCATTAATTAACTCTGGTTCTATACTATCATATATTACCCCACTAGTTGCTAGGAAGCTTAAGAGGATACCCTAATTATTGAACAAACCATTTGGAGTGTCCACAGTAATCGATGAATCTATTATGGATAGATGGGTTTATTATAACTGTGTAGTAATTGTTTGTGACCGCTAGACATTGGCTAAACTTATTGAGCTAGAAATGGTGGAATTTGATGTTAATGGGTATTGATTGGTTAGCTTCTTGCTATGCCACCATGGATTGCCGAACTAAGAGAATGTACTTCCACTTTCTAAATGAGGCAGTTCTTGAATGGGAAGGCAATATTGGGGCATCAAAGGGTATGTTTATCTCTTATTTTAAGGCAAGAAAGATGATATCTAAGGGGTATATATGTCATTTAGTTAGAGTAAGGGATATAGGGGCAGAATCACCAACTCTTCAATTAGGTCTATGGTGAATAAATTTGTTGATGTGTTCCCTGAAGAACTTCCAAGCTTACCTCCATAACAAGAAGTAGATTTTGGTATTGACTTACTTCTAGGCACTCAACTTATTTCAATCCCTCCATATAGAATGGCCCCATCAGAATTGCATGAATTAAAAGAGCAGTCAAAAGACTTATTGGAGAAGGGTTTATAAGACCTTGTGTGTCCCCTAGGGGTGCACTAGTGTTATTTGTACGCAAAAAGGATGGGACATTGAGAATGTGTATCGACTATCGACAATCGATAGGGTGACAATTGAGAATAAATACCCCCTCCCTAGGATTGGTGATTTATTTGATCAGTTATAGGGTGCCAAATGCTTTTCAAAAATTAATTTTAGGTCAAGGTATCACCAAGTGAAAGTAAAGGAGAAAGATATACCTAAGACTGCTTTCAGAACATGTTATGGCCACTTTGAATTTCTTATTATGTCATTTGGATATGTTCATGATATTATTTATAGATGACATTTTGGTATATTCAATATCAGAAGAGGAACACACAAATCAATTACGACAAGTGTTACACATTCGTTATGATTGATAGTTGTATGCCAAATTTCTAAAATGTGAATTTTGGCTAAAATAAGTCTCATTCTTGGGTCATATTGTGTTTGGTGAGGGAAAAAGGGTTGATTCATAAAAGATATAGGCTGTGAAAGATTGGCCAAGTCTAACGACACCCACAGAAGTTCAGAGCTTCCTAGGGTTAGAAGGTTATTACAGAAGGTTGATTGAAGGTTTTTCTTCTATTTCTGTACCTCTAAAAATGTTGACACATAAGGCAAGCAAATTCCAATGGAATGATGCATGTGAAAGGCACTTCCATGAGCTGAAAAATAAGCTAACTTCTGCACCTGTGCTAGTACTTCCAGAAGGCACCAAGGGATAAGCAGTATATTGTGATGCTTCAAGAGTTGGCTTAGGGTGTGTACTGACACATCATGGTAGGGTAATTGCTTATGCATCTAGACAACTATGACCATATGAGAAAAACTACCCAACACATGATCTTGAGATAGCAGCAGTTGTGTTTACTCCGAAAATATGGCACCACTTTTTGTATAGAGTTCACGTTTACATATATACTGATCCTAAAAGCCTGCAGTACATCTTTAAGCAAAAAGACCTAAACTTAAGACAGTGGAAATGGCTAGAGCTAATAAAGGATTATGACGTTGATATACTTTACCACCTAGGGAAGGCAAATGTGGTAGCCAATGCTCTGAGTAGTAAGGCAATCATGAATATTGGTGATCAGGCCATGGTTAGTCAAGGGGTGGCTAAAGATATACGACAACTAGCTAGTTTGGGAGTTTGCCTTCTTGAAACCCCAAAGGAAGGGGTTGTTGTGCATAATGCTACAGAGTCTTCATTGGTAATGGAAGTTAAAGAAACATAGTTAAAGGATCCTATTTTATGATGGCTTAAATACAAGGTGAGTTAGGGTACGATAAAGAGCTTTGACCTTACAAAAAATGGAGTACTTTATTGCCAAAATAGTTTATGTGTGCCTGATATTAATAGACTAAAAAAGAGGATAATTGAAGAAGCCCATCATTCCAGATATTCCATCCATCCAGGATCAACTATGATATATCATGACCTGAAGGGAATGTTTTTGTTGGGAGGGATGAAAAAGGACCTTGCCGAATTTGGGACTCAATGTCCAAATTGCCAACAAGTCAAAGTATAGCACAAAACGTCAGGAGGTTATATGTAGTGTGTAAAGCTTCCAACGTGGAAATGGGATATGATCAATATGAATTTGTCACTGGGTTGCCTCGCTCATTTCAGAAGTTTGACTATATATGGGTAATAGTTGACAAACTCACAAAGTCAGCACACTTCTTGCTAGTTAGGAGTGATTATACAACTGAAAAATATGCCAAGATATACCTCAAAGAGATAGCCAGGCAACATGGGGTCCCAATCTCAATTATATCTGATCAAGGAGCTCAATTCATTGTGAAGTTTTAGAAGTCCTTCCAAAGGATTTTAGGAACAGAAGTGAATTTGAGTATAGTTTTTCACCCTGAGATAGATGGTCAAGAAAAATGAACTATTAAAATATTTGAATATATATTGCGATCTTGTGCATTTAACTTTAAAGGTAGTTGGGTGGACCATTTGCCACTTATTGAATTTGCCTATAATAATACCTAGCACTCGAGTATCAAGATGACATCTTATGAAGCTTTATATGGAAGAAAATGTAGGCCACCAATTATATGGTTTGAAGTAGGTGAAACCAAATTGCTTGGGCCATATCTAGTAGAACAAGCCATGGAAAAAGTTAGGGTAATACAACAATGGCTAAAAACAGCCCAAAGTCATCACACATCATATGTGGATGCTAGGAGGACAGGACTGGAATTCTTAGTAGGGGATTACATATTTTTAAAGGTATCTCCAATGAAAGGGGTTACGAGGTTTGGTAAGAAAGGAATATTGATACCACGTTACATAGGGCTGTATAAAATTATTTAGAGGTTCAGGCAGGTTGCATATAAAGTAGAGCTACCACAAGAGCTTCCAATGGTTCATCCAATTTTCCATGTCTCAATGCTTTGTAAATGCATATGTTACCTATCCTGTATCACCCCTACAGAAGATAAGCAGGTTATAGAAGATCTCACCAATGAAGAGGTACCTATTGCTAATCGAGATCATCAAGTTAAGAAACTAAGGAATAAAGAAATAGCTTCCATTAAAGTACTTTGAAGGAACCATTAGGCAGATGAGATAACATGGGAGGTTGAGGACATGATGAAATCAACATACCCTCACTTATTTGAAGCAAAGGAGGAAGTGCAACATGTAGAATTGGGGGACTTAATAGGTACGCGTGTTTGAACGTTTATTGCGTTCAACATGGTTAAACTATCTAATTATGCTAACATTTGAGGATAAATGTTCCCAAGGGGGTGAGGATGTAACACCCGACACCTTACATGTACTAGTCCTATACATGTGAAACATGATTTGGCTTGGTCAAATTAGCATCTATTTTTAAAAGTGCTTGAATCTCAAATTAAAGGGCAATATGTACGTCTAACTCTTAAGAGGGTCGAGTGTTTACAAGTTTTAAGTAAAATTGAGGAGATTGCAGCCTTAAATGAAGCGAGATAAGTGAGGTGCTTGTAGGACTTAGGAAGCTAGCAGGTGATTCACCAACTTTCTTAGCTTAAATTTGTTAGCTAGATGAAGATGAGGCCCAACGTTGAATCTATCCATGTTCGATCATGAATAAAGTTTGTGTTAAGGATGTAACTCTATCCCATGTTTTAGCATCATAAATTAACTATATTGTCAGCCTAATAAGTATATAAACAAAGCCCAAAGACATCACAATGTCTTTGATAATTTAGGCCCAATCTAACTAAGAGAAATGGGAAAAATGGATAGCAAAGGCCTATAAATTTGGAGTCCCTTAAGGACCAAGTAAAAAGGACAAAATGGTACATTAATCACTTGATAAAATTAGGCTTATAATGGAAAATTAAGTCGGACAATGCTCCTTTAGAAGGGGCTTATAAGCATCTTACTCAAGTCACTTAACTTGGACAAATATCAGATTGTTTTTCCAAGTTTTCTGTCAACTCTTTCTTGACTTTACAAGCAGACACAAGAGACTTTTAGTGTTCTTGGAGAGGCCTTACAACTTGAAGGTAAACCTAAGAAATTATAGTTGAGTATTTAGTATGGTTTCTTCATGAAAAACCAGAAGTATATGCTAGTTATGCTTGTGCTGGAAATTTGGACAGCATGTGTCCTAAGGATTTTTGTGCACTTTTCTTGTTACTCGAGAGGATTTTCTCTTCTTGGTTGGCTGAATTATGAAGTAAGGCTTGTGTTTGTAACAAGGTTTAGTTTTTAGTGATGTAACTAGGCTGCTGCACCACTTTTACAGTCCACAAAAGTGAGTTCCTCTATGATTTTGCAATTGTTTTCTTAATACGAACTTGCGGGCTGGTAGTTGGTACTTTTTGTTCCACGACCTACATATACTTTAGAACTATTTTTGGACTATTTTAAGGCTGATATTATGTGTAAATAATATTGGATAAAGTTTAGTTAAAGTTGAGGTAGGTTCGGGATTGGTGATGTCGAAATATAACAAGACGACATAATGTTATGCCACCTATTTGTGTGTTGTGTAAGATTTTTTGTCTTGTACTTGGTGAACTGTTGTAAGACTATTAAGGGTATAAAACAAGCTATATATTGAATTTACATAATAATAGTTATTAGAAAATATGATTATAAGTAGAAAGGTTGAAAGAATACCTTTGGGTCGCTAAATACATGCTGGTTGCCTGGATGTTATTTTTTATATGATTGGACTGCCAAGAAGTGTTTCTTATCTGCTAATACTAGTATTATACTATACTCTAATGTACATAAATAATTGAGTTAAAAGGAGGTTACTCCGAAGTAATGACGAGGCCATATATCGAGGTACGTAAGGCTACTCGATTTCGTATTACTTGGCATGAAATTTAGATTCTTCCTTGGCACATAAAGGCACTTACCAACTCCGACACAACTATTAACCATGTCTCCACTCTTTCACATGTTCATATGCTCCCATACATAGTCACCTTCAAATCCGCATACATACGTGGATACCAAGTTACATGGGTTTTTGTTCCTAAATAAAGTTCATGAGTTGTTTCATCTCAAACGTATTTCATTATTTATTTAACGTACTCTTTTCATTGTCATATTATCTTGTATGATTATTTACATGTCACATGCTTCATCTACAGTCCCACATCTCCAATATTGTGACCACCAAAGGAATCATCTCAAAGGTAATTGAAAGGTGAAGTATAGTGCAAGGCCCGTATGGTATAGACTTGTTATAGGATGCCTTAGCCGAGATTGAAGGTGTTCGAGATAGATTGAGAATAGCTTCGCGTTGTCAATAGGTATTATGCTGACATGGACATCAATTTGTACAGTTTGAGATTAGGAACAGAGCGGTTCTAAAGGTGTCACCTCTAAGAGAAGTCAAGTCGATTGAAATGCAAAGCGAGATTGGTCCTGGTATGTCAGCCCTATTAAGGTTTCAAAATAGGTTGAACTAGTTGCATTTGACCTCGCCCTACCTCTAACTTGTTCTGTTATATATTTTTCTTTCCACGTATTTATTTTGCGCCGAGTTATTTTAGGTGAGTTACATGTACTCCAGTATAATTTTATTGAGTTTAGATGATTATATGACATTGCTAAGCGAGGTTGCTGGGGAGGACATTCTAGGGTTGTACCTGAATCTTTTATGGCCATTCTGAGTGGAAGATCATGATTGTTAGGTTGACTACTGTGTTGTACAGCATGAATTTGGTGATTTGTTAGCAGTAGTAGATAATATTACATTTTTGACACTGGTTGATTATTAAATATGATGTAATAGGTGTCACGACCCAATCTTAGGCCCCAGACATGACCGTCGAATGGGGAACCCGAAAGAACCCCAAACAATCCTCATAGCATATCATTACACATCCTTGGTCACAGAAGCAAGATAGTTCATCATAAGAAACATAAAGAAGGGGAAATTGGGACTATGTGAGAGAGACTCATATTTAAATAGCTAGAATAACATGTGTTAAAGCTCTAGAATAATACATATTTGTCCAACAACACCTCTAACAAAGAACTTAGTGGGGGCCAAGACAAGTAACTGGGCTCACCCTCATAGTTGAAATACCAAAAAGGAAAGATAGCCTTCGGTACATAGCATAAGAACATAGATATTGCCCTCAGACATGAGGACTCACCAACTAGATTATACAAACTAGTATCCACATGGTGGGGGGATGATGAAAAAATGGAGCTATGGTTCTTACATGGTAATATCATATAGGCATAGACTATGCATTAGTACATTTGAATGTACTAAGTATGTAGGATGCAATACAACAAGAGATTGGCAACATAATCGAAATGCATAAACATAAACAATGGATAGCATAGTCATGATATGACATGTATGAATGATTCTTGAAGTAAAATCATGCTTATACAAATCATAATACATAAGAAGGACACCATTATCATAGACCAAGCAACTAGTGCTTAGAATCTAAGGTTTGGCACACTTTTGGTGGGTGATCAAGGCATATACCCCTTAATTGGTTGATGAACATCACACCCTTCATCAAGGTGGACAAGGTATCAACCCCTCAACAATGGTTAATGGACATCTCACCCTCCATTTAGGTGGCTAAGGCATCAACCCCTTGCCGGTTAATGGACATCCCACACTCCATTTAGGTGGCCAACGCATCAACCCCTTACTGGTTAATGAACTTCACACCCTCCAATTAGGTGGTCAAGTATCAACCCCTTACAGGTTAATGGACATCACACCCTCCAGTTAGGTGGTCAAGGTATCAACCCCTCAATATTGGTTGATGGACATCACACCCTCCACTAAGGTAGTCAAGGTGTAGCACCCCCTCAATAAGGCATGGTCATTGTATAATGACATAGATACTTCTCATAAATATAACTCATATAAATGTTCATTTAATCATCATAAAATCATTCAACTCATAAGACATGTTTTGGACCTTCAATTCCTCAAGAAGCTAGTGTCCGACATTTTGTCAAACACTGTGAGGGTTAGTAATGCTAGTGTAAAACCATGCAATTCAAGAGTAAACTCATGCAAGAAAATCCATTGTAAAACATCCATCAACAATTTGCAAGACCCTCAAGTAGTATATAATCAAAACCCCTCCTCAAATCTTACAATAGATCCAAGATTTATAGCTCAAAATATAGCAAAATAGTTTGTATTTCAGATAGCTTCATCATAGTGTGCAGTGAATTTCACAATATGCAAGGCCCATTTGTAAATCAACTTTAAATCATGTAATTTGAGTAAAAGGATGCTTAGGTATCATGGGTGAAAGGAACCCATGAATGAAACCCACATACCTTAGCTTTGGAGATAAACTTAATGAAGATGGGAGATGGAGACTTAAAGCTTGAGTGGAAATCCTTAGATTTGGATGAGGGTTTTGGGACTTGAATTTGAGACTAAATATTTGGCTAAGTGTTTTGGTGAGTATTGGGGAATGTTTAGGATAATATGAGGATGAAATAAGACTAAGTATAGGTAAAAACACGTTTGGGAACACTTACACCCAAGACTCAAAAGCCTTTGACCGAGATAAAAATCACTGGTAACAAAATACACCGGTCTGCATCTGGTTAGCAACGTGGACATGTTGCAGAGGTAAAATTCATACATGGCCATGACAGCTGCATATAGCGGCACTTTCATGGATCAATTCTAGATAAGAAATATTACGAAAAATGAAATTGCTAATCGTTTGCTCTTAAAATGGGGTTAGACCCTTTGCCCCTTAATTTTGGCTCCTGAACAAGAATATGAGATCAAATTTTTGATATCACACATGTATTTTGAGTTATATGGAATTTAAAATTCTGGGCACTCTGAGGCACATTTTTGGCCACTTTTTGGGGTCGTTTCAATATCTCCCCCTAGGGAACATTTGTCCCCGAATGTAAAAGAGATGTATAAGACAGGAGTCATCACAAAAAATCAGCCCTAACAAGAATACAACATTATATTTAAAACACACTTTTCAAAATCTCAACATAAGTGTAAAATCATCATAAATTTGCTAACTCAAGCATGAATGTGTATGAATGACATAAGGCTGAAACATAAGACTTGGAATCATAGAAATGGACTTGACGTGTTATTATAATATTGAATAGAATGAAAGAGATATGGATATTGCTTCTCCCATGCTCATGCCAACTCCCCGAGAGACACATACGAATAGATGACTCCACTAAAAGGGCCTTGACAAACACTACATCAATATTTGTCAACTTCTTCACTCATCCATCCACACCTCCACTGGGACCTTCTCCAAAGTCAACTTATCCTCCACATCAGCCATCATCTCAAAGGGTCCTATAGCACTAGAGACACTAACAAATCTCATCAACCTTGAATCATGAAGAACCAAACAAACCATAATCATATACCTACGCAAATTCCATTCATATGCAGCCCTACCAACATCCTCTATACTATAAAAGGACTCACAACCATAATCATTTGTCAACCTTAACCACACTTCTTCCACTTATTTCCACAAACCACCATCTCCCCCTTGGGAGATAACCTCTTCTCTACCATCTTTCCACCCAAAACTTCCAACTCTAATAAGGCAGAATAAAGGTCTTGATTAAACTATACCTCCTCAACCAATGAAGATCTAGAACTATCAAGAATACTACACCACCATGCTCAACTTCCTCCAACCTATCCCCAATCTAGCCAATTGGTAGACATATCTAGTCACCTCCTTGTCACCATCATCCACATATGCTAGGCTACCCATAGTTACCCCACTTAGAGCATCAACCACACATTAGCCTCAACGGGGAAATTATGCACACTTATATCACAATCCTTAAGGAGTTCTAACCACCTTCTCATTATCCTCAACTCGCACCTATCATATTTAGCAAACAACCTCTTATACCTTAAGATTTGCACCACTAATCACCAAATAATTCACAAGCTCTAAATAAATTAATATTCCCTCGCTAGAGGCCACCACAAATATGCCAAGGTAGGGTTTTAACACCCTGTTCATGAGAACCATACACACAACTGGTGCATAAGTCAATGAAACAAATCCACAAATATTCAAAATGCTCACTCCCAGTCTGAAAAGACACTTAAGGATATCACCTACCCACATCCTTACATGGGGACAAAACCCAAACCAAGGATTAGTCTTAGATAAGTGACTAACCCATTGTGGTTGACCAAATAGATCGACTGGCCCTAACCATCATATTACAACCATAAGGGTTCTACACTCCTTGAAAGCATGCTATGCAAGTAGTCAAACCACTCCAAGACCTCCAACACATCAAGCTAAGTTTATCAAGATCACAAGACAAGACTTCTATGCAATAAGAACATGGGGCAACCCTTAGAGATCAATTGAACCTTAAGACAAGAATGAGCCTACCTCTTTTGCTACCACTTGACAACCCCCCATCCAAAGACAGGTTCATCAGGTAGTCGCAATCTAACTCTACAGGTCCTACCACCAAAGGAGACAAAATATGCATGCCACTATTCCATTATAAGTACATCACCAAAATCCATCGCATCAAATTTGACAAGCCAAAAGGCAATACCTAATATAATATGAACATGGAACAACCCCTAAACCCTTCTAGCTACAATAGACTCATATAACCATACCCAACTAGCAATAAAAGGAATAATGAAAGGAAAAGTGACCCCTGAAACCATCAAAGCATACACAACAACATCAAGAAAAGCCTTTAACATACTAGTAACAACCTCGGGCATCTCATCCCCTCCATGAGCCCCTTCCTCAGCATGACCACCTTTTTCTAAAGGTCGACCACCCTTATACATATTTCGCACATACAGACAATAAACTAGCTTGTGACCCACTCTACTATATCTATAACAAGCATTAGTCCTCCTCAAGCATGGGCCACCATGGTTCTTTCCACACCTTTGACACTTGGAAGTTAGTCATCCCACCATTGTCATCTTCACATTGAACCCTTCTTCCTTCCTTTGGGGTCACCAGGCAATCCCTCCTCTTATGCCCCTCTGCACCATAATAGAAACAAGCATTGGTGCCCTTCTAAATGGGACTCTATGAACCTTACCACATGTTAGGCACATAGTATCATCTATTTCCTTGAGGCTTTGGAACTTTCCTTTCAAAATGAGCCCTCTTGGATTCTCATCTCCACTCTTGTCGTTTGAAGTCTCAAATACCCACCGATCGGTTGAGTTGAGCAATCACGACCTCGACCAACACGATTATAGCAATCCAGAGATCAATCTTGATACTCCACCTTGAGGAGCTTGAGGAGCGGAGTAGGCCGGTTGTCCTTCATGTGTAAGGGCCCTTCTTTCTCTTGCATCAGGCATGACGAACTAGCATATCAAAGAATAATCATTAGAGGGAAAACTTACTTTAACTCTATAGCATGACTTAGAACATGAAGAAGGAAAACTTTTCCTAAAATATCTCATAGCCTCCTACTCATAGTTGCGGTGCACAACATAACCATCAATAAGACACTAATCGATGTAGTGTGTTAGACTCCAAGGATCTATCAACCTAGTGCTCTTGTACCATCTTTTTCACGACCCAAGCCTTGGGCCTAGGTATGACCAGTGAAAGGAGAACCCAACAGAACCTAAACAATAAGCCTTATAGCATATCATCATACATCCTTGGTTGCGAAAGCAAGATAGTTCATCATAAGAAACATAAACAAGGGGAAATTGGGACTATGGGAGAGAGACTCATATTTAAATAACTGAATAACATAAGTGAGTCAA
This sequence comes from Solanum sejunctum, assembly GCA_025642045.1. Classification (NCBI taxonomy): domain Eukaryota; kingdom Viridiplantae; phylum Streptophyta; class Magnoliopsida; order Solanales; family Solanaceae; genus Solanum; species Solanum sejunctum. The sequence goes on from JAOTQJ010099134.1 coordinate 19,535, forward strand.
AACTTAAGCATAATACAAATTTATCCAACAATACCTCTAACATAGAACTTAGCAGGGGCCAAGACAAGCAACCGGACTCACCTTTATAGCCGAAGTATACCAAAAAGGAAAGATAGTCTTCAATACACAGCATAAGAACATAGATATTGCCCTCAGACATAAGGACTCACAAACTAGCTTGAATGGAAGCCACTAGCCACGTGGTGAGCGAATGATGACCAAATGTAGCTCTGGTTCCTACATAGTAATATCATTTAGGCATAGACTATGCATTAGTATATTTGAATATACTAAATATATAGGATGCGATACAACAAGAGATAGGCAACATAATCAAAATGCATAAATAGAAATAATGGATATCATAGTAACAATATGACATGTATTAATGATTCTTGAAGTAAAATCATACTCATATAAATCATAATACATAAGTATAAGGAGACCATCATCATAGAACAAGCAACTAGTGCTTAGAATCCAAGGTTTGGCACCCCCCTGGAGGGTGATCAAGGTATGTACCCCTTAATCGGTAGATGAATATCACACCCTTCATCAAGGTGGCCAAGGTATCAACCACTCAACAATGGTTAATGGACATCCCACCCTCCATTTAGGTGGCCAAAGCATCAACCCCTTTCCGGTTAATTGACATCCCACACTCCATTTAGGTGGCCAAGGCATCAATCCTTGCCAGTTAATAGACATCACACCCTCCAATTAGGTGGTCAAGGTATCAACCTCTTATGAGTTAATGGATCACAACTTCTAATTAGGTGGTCAAGGTATCGACCCCTCAATAATGGTTGATTGACATCACACCCTTCACCAAGGTAGTAAAGGTGTAGCACCCCCTCAACAAGTCATGGTCATTGCATAATAACATAGATACTTCTCATAAATATAACTTATATAAACATTTATTTCATCATACTAAAATCATTCAACTCATAATATATGCTTTGGACCTTTAATTCCTCAAGAAACGACATTTGGACATTTTGTCAAACACTTAGAGGGTGTGTAATGCTAGTATAAAATCATATAATTCAAGAGTGAAATCATGCAAGAAAATCTATTATAAAATCATTAATTAATATCTTACAACACCCTCAAGCAATATGCATCAAAACTCCTCCTCAAACATTATAATAGATCCAAGATTTATAGCTCAAAACATAGCAAAACAGACACTATTGCACAAAGCTTCATCACAGTGTGCAACGAATTTCATAAAATGCAAAACCTATTTGTAAATAAACTTTAAATCATGCAATTTGAGTAAAAAGAGGCTTGGGTATCATGGGTGAGATAAACCCATGAAACAAAACCCATATGTCTTAGCTTTGGAGATGAACTTGATGAAGATTGGAGATGGAGACTAAAAGCTTGAGTGGAAATCCTTAGATGCGGATGAGGGTTTTAGGTCTTGAATTTGGGAGTAAATATTTGGCTAAGTATTTTGGTGAGTACTGAGGAATATTTGGGATGATCTGATTGTGAAATAAGCCTAAGTATAGGTAAAAACATATTTGGAAACACTTAGCCCCATGACCCAAAAGCATTGGACCGAGATAAAAATCACTGGCAACAAAAAACATAGGTTCGCATCTGGTCTGCAATGCAAACCTATTGTGGAGGCAAAATTAGTACATGTCTGCGACAGTTATGTATTAAGGCACTGTCATGAATCAATTCTAGATAAGGAAAATTATGAAAAATAAAATTGCAAATCATTTGCTCTTTAATCGGGGTTAGACACTTTACCCTTTAATTTTGACCCCCTAAATAAGAATATGAAGTCGATCTTTAGATATATAAAATTTAAAATTATAGTAAATCCAAGGCACATTTTTTGGCACTTCTTAGGATCATTTCAATAGGGGTATGACCGTAGCTATTGAGGATCATGTTTGATAAGTGAGATACAAATGTGTGGGTACGAAGGAAGGTACAAAGAGTCTTTGGAGTGGGTAGCCTATTGGGTATTTGCCCATTAGTGAGTATTTGGTAATGATGCTAAGTGGACTGGACAGAAAAAGGAGGGGGGGTTTCCCTATGTGTGAATAAGAGCATATTAGCTATTCTCCGCAGTTATTTGGTTAGCCTGTGGTCTATTTGAGTTTGGTTATTGCAATCGCTTATATACGAAAGCCAGGAATGGAGTAAAACCCATATATGTAAACCACTAGAACATTGTGACAATCATGATTACCCAAATATCTAGTGATGTATTAAGGTTTGGTATATCTAGTCGACTGATCCTCGTGACTTGTCAGCGAATGGGAAAAATAGTTGATTCTTGAGACTTTCTTGTTGAATTTTCGTACCAACGCTTTGTTATATATAAAGGGTGGGTAGGATTTCTAGATAGTGATGGTGGAACTTAATTATTGTAGAATACACAAAACGCTTATGACTTATATACTTGTGGTGTGCATTGGACCCTATAGGTATGCCTATGTTCGTATATTTACGGATGAAAGTCTTATTAGTAGGGGATATTGTAATGTCCCTCGGGTTATTTAAATGGTTTTTCTATTATTATGTTGACTGGACTATGTTTAAAGTGACCTTTGGACGAGTGGGGTGATTATTTGGGAGTTAACCAAGTTATTTGGCAGTTATCTGGATTTTTGAGTTAACCAGGAAGTTATACCCATCCAGTGAGTTTTTGACTAAAGTCCTAGCAAATGGACTCTGAATGGAATTTTGAAGATTCCATTAGCTCTGGAATGGTAAAAGTAGGTTAGAAGCATATGTAGTGCGATTATATCATGGATTGCAAATTTGGCCATGGGAATCAATTAATAGGTTACCCAGCCAACACCCTCGGGAATAGTTCCCTATATGAGAATTTGTATAGTGTGGGTAGCTCTAAAATAGTGATTTAGGTCTAGGGTATCACTTTATTTGATACCAGGGACATCCAACTGTGATTTGACCCCATTGAGGGCTTTCCATTAAAAGTTGAAGATAAGAAGTAGGACCCTCAATTTATAATAGGAAGCCTTGTTTCAAATTTTGACTGCACCGTTGGATCCAAAACATTGAAATCCATAAGGTTACATAGTATGTTTGGAAAAATTGAAGTTTAGACGTGCCCGAAATAATGAAAAAGAGATTGAAGGATTAATAGAAAGAGAGGTGGATGACATGGCAATTCTAGGATGCCAGATGGTGCAATCTTACACTGTCATATGGTAGCGAGCTGTCGACAGCACATATTACTATATATATGCACCTTTTTCCAGGAAATTAGTGATATATATGTGTGTACAAATATTTTCCTTCTCAACTTCGCACCACAATTTCGAGCTCATTTTTCATCCGATTTGAGTGATTCAAAATGCTGCATGACTTAGATTTTTGCGAGAAATGTCATGATAAAGTCGGATTTGAGATATGACATATATTTCAAGGTAAATCTCTACTTTTTTAATTAATGATATATCAAGAATGAGTAAACATTTTACATTGCAATATTTTAATTATTTCCTAGCGAAATTAAGTGAAATTTGCGTCTAAATTGTCCTAAATTCCAAGAGAAGTGCTTTGATATGCTAGGTGTTCACTGATTTTGTCTGATTTTTTAGAATTTTGGCAAAGAAAGTTTTGAAAAGAGTGTTTTTTTGATAAAGTTTTTAACTTCATTGTTTTGGCCTTTTCTCGGTCTTCTGGGGTCCATTTTGGGTCGTATTTCTAGCAATGGACTTGGGGTGATGTAGGGATAAATTTTCTAGGATTGGTTTAGAATTTTAGATGTGGGCCACAACTTTCTCCCTTTTAGTCATAATTGATACAATTTCATTCATTTCCTATGATTTTACAGGCAAATAAGTCATAATTATCTTGTGACTTATGTTTTAATAGCTAAGCAACATTGGAAAGCGATTTAGAGAGGAAAAACTCTGGTTGGTTTGACTCAAAGCAAGAGAGGTCGGATACTAGGTAGGCTAGGCTTTTTCTAAACCCTAGACTATGATAAAATATTTGCATATTTGAGTTGGAATGCGTAAAAATGTGTTATTTATGGATTGAGTTGTAGAGTATATATTGTATATGGCTGGACATACATACATACATATATATATATATATATATATATATATATATATATAAATATAAAATATTGTGGGATGATAGTTGTTGTGTTAAGGCTAATGTTGGTTGTAGCTGCGATATTACCTGAGTTCTTACATTATAAAACTACGAAAGGGCCTGAAAGGGGTTGGCAGGAGCTATGAACATGTGACAGGTTTGTACATTGAACTTGACTCTAGCTTGTATGTGTGTGTGGTCTGAGGCTAGTAGAATATTCTAGCTATTGAGGTTTACCTATGATTAAATGCTACCTTGTTCGTTAAATCTAGTATTTCTATCATGTTGGTATGTATATGAATGATGTGGTCTATATCTTTTCTGAGTACTTCTAGTAGAATTACCAGATTAAATATGATTCTCTGTTGCCCTATGGTTTATATGATCTTATATATTACAGTTATCTACTATTTACTTGTGCCATTGGTTAGTGATCAGAGAGATACACCATGTTCTGGGGACAGGTATAGTACACCCCAAAGGGAGCTTGCATTCTGTGATATGAGAGATGTTGCTACTGAACAACTGGTAGGTTAGAGACAGGAGTGTGACCCTCGATATTCAGTGCAGATAATATCCTACATGTTTTCCAAGGTTATTAGTGACAAAACACTAGCTATGTGGGTTTGTCTTGGGAACTAGCATCCTGTTTAAAGAAGGGCATATTATCAATGGGAAGGGAAATGGTTTCCTTGGGTGAAATCCTTTATAGCAGCTAGGCTACATCATGATTTTGTGTAGGTGACATCATTCTGTTTATCTAGCCTCCTTGGACATAGCTTAGGTTATACCAATGTTACCATATGAGTTACCTTACATGGAGAAGGGGTCTGAGAAATGTTGATTATGGCTAGTGCTCTGAGACATTCATGTGTTCTAACTTTATTATTACCTCTATGAATATGTATATCCTATTGCTACTGATATATGATGACCAGGAGACTATGGATTGATTATATGTCGTACTGTAGCTTAACTCCAGTATAGATATGACTTGGCAGGGTTTTAGTATCCTAGATATTTGTGATTTATTATAATGGTCTATGTTTACTCTGTGCACTTGTGATTGACAAGGTTATAGTATATTTGGCCTTGGAGATACATGATTCTCTAGTGATTTGTGATATATATACTTTGGTGTATTTTTAATAGTTGTTGTGCATCAATTTAGTTCATCTGATGTTGGGATATCTGATGTATCTAAGAGAGGTGGTGATTGCAATTATGTAGGTTGGATTGAGACAGTGCAATACTTACGTTGAGAGTGTCGTTGCCTACATTCACTTTAGGCATGATATGACTTTGGAGTTTCAGATCTGGACAGATTGGTTGAGTGAGTGAGTGATTGATACCTCGAGTCCTAGATGATATTACCCATTATTATTTGAACACCAGTGGCCATACCCAAGTATCTGAGTTCATGGGTTACACACTCTGTGTTCTGAGTTTTGGTAGTCTCGCTTGAGCGCTGAGCGAAAGATACCAATTCTGCAAACCAAGCAATATATGAGATTTGGGTCATGGACACTAATTGATATTTTATGGGCTGGGCCTCATGATTGACATCCTGAGATGAGACACTATTATTTATGTGAGGGGAACTTTTCTCCAACGGGGGATACGTCCTACCATTATATTGAGTGTCAGACTATCTGGCCCTGGCTAACTGCTCGACCAAAGGCCAGGTCAGATAACTGTGGATCGGGTGCCATGTGTTGGCATAGGGTCAAGGACCTGATGGACTTATGATGGTTGAGGCAACGCACTGTGATTACTTACCCCTAGATCTACTCACCTACTCACTCCAAAATTGTGTATGGGTGTACCTCCTGGGCTTAAGGGGACTTAGGTGGCATTTAGGCTTAGATACTAGAGCCTTACACCTACATAATGCTGACCCTTGTACTGATGATGTAAAGAGATGGACATTGTGATGGGTCTAGGGATTCTATGATGGCTCTATGGGATTTTGTGATGGTTTAGATGGGTTCTTTTATATTCTGTCGATATTATTATTATGTGCGGGTGTACCTTTTAGGCTTATAGGGACTCTTTTGGCATACTTGCATAGATGTTAGGTCCTTGCACCCACGTACAACACTATGCTTTAGTTGGGGGATAGTGATGGTATAGGCCTACATAGTTTTCACTAGTGGTATCGATGTTCATCCCTTGGGTTTGTTTAGGTTATCGTGATCATCACTTACGTTGGTTCAATTATCGTTGTTCATAACCTTGGTTGGTTTAGTGGTGGTTTGAGGGTTTTCGGACATGCCTATGCCTTGATCTAAGTTTGTTTTGGTATATTGCTATAGTTCTCTTTATATTTGGGCTTTATATATGTTTACTATTTCACTTAGTCAGTTGATGATTCCTATTGGGTGCCTTTTCTGCTACTCACCCCTGCTTATGCATCTTCCCATGGTATAGGTCTAGGTACAGGTTGTCATAGCTGAGTTCGAGAACGTCGGGAGTGCTTTAGAGACTTTTAGTTAGATCTAGTTTCTTTGGGGTCTCCTCGTGTTGATAGTCATCATTTGTATCCATACATTGGCCTTGTACGATAGTGTTATGTATTTGTAGAGGCACTCCAATTATGTATATTATTATGATCATTAATATACATATATGATATGTCCATATGTCTATTATAGTTTTGTACAGTTGACTTCTAGGTTCTAGGTAGGTTTCAATGTATATATCATTATTATATCGATTTGGTTTACAATAGAGAGCTAGGACAGGTACCCTTTGTAAGGGCACGAACATTGTACGACTTCAATGGAGCTTGAAAATTTGGTTCCAAAAAGTTTAAGACCAAAGTGGCATTTCATAGAAGCCTTCACGGTCCATGTAGTGCTAAACGGATTGTGTGGAGCCTCCTTGAAGTGAGCCTTGGTCTTATGTGGGGTGTGAGGGGCTTAGTGTGGAGCTTGAGACCAAGTCATACCACACTTAGGCCAACACGGTCCGTGTGAGGCCATGCACACCGTGTGGTGGACCATATGCTAGCCTTGGGCTTGAGACTCAATAGTTTTGAGACCAAGCAAAGTGGTACGGCCGCTCTCACAGATTATTTGGTGTTTCACGGTCTGTAAGGCCCTTCCGTATGAGTGCCGGAGTGAAAATTTTTCAACTAGTGGATCACCATCTCAGAACTTTGTTGTGAAGAATTTTCTAAGTAAAGTGGTACGGATGACTACATGGTCCATATAGCTTGGTACGGACAGTGAGACCAACCGTATGGGTGCTTTCGTCGAATTTTTCTAAGTATGAAATCTTCAAGCTCAAGCTAAGTACACTTTCAAGCCTTCAATTCAATCTTATTTATGTGGTTTAGGGTCATCATGGGCCTCATTCATTAAGCAAAGTTCAAAGGAATTCCATTGGCTAAGTTTTCCATAAGAACCAATAGAAGGGTCAACTTCAAATGTTCATATCTCATAGAACAAAATGAACTACGTGGCCCATAACAAGTCAAATTGAAGCCCTTTTGAATTAGATTTCCAATGCATCCAGTTTCATCATATTTCGAGTTCAGAATAAGAAGTTATGCCCATTTTCGTAAAGCATCTTCGTGCAAAGTTCCCTGTAAATTAGTAAAGTATGGTCTCACGGAGAGTTTCACTGTCCGTGAAACCTTGTATGGACCATGATACCATCTCACGGGACCCCTGGCAAGAAATTATTTTCCGCTTCATTAATGGCTTTTTGTAATAATGGCTTCTCCTAAGAGACTTTTGTGACTTCACAAGCTATACTAAGGCACTAAAATGACCTAAACGTTTCTCCCCTTATTCAAATTTATTCTCACACTTAGAATTATATTCAAACTCTCTCTTAAAAACTCCCTAAGGTGAACATTGAAGAATTGTCTTGAAGCTTAAGGAAAGGGGTATTCTTCTTCATCATAATTTCTTAAAATTTTCTCTTGAATCTTCTCCATTAGCTAAGGTATGTTTTATTGATTCTTGGTCCCTTTCAATTAAGAAGACCCAAACTCTTTTACACTCAATTTCATGAAATTTTAGCTTACTTCAAATATGAGTTTTGAAGATTATTGTTTAATAAATTCAATTGATGTATGAGCTATGTTTATTTATTTATTTTTAAATTTATTAAGACCTAATATAAAGAGTTGCATTGAAGTTATGAAGATATGAAAGCATGTTTGAATCTCTATTACCCATACTAACTTCATCTCATTCATAGCATATGCATAAATGACTATGGATTTTATGAAGCTTATGAAGTTGGTTAAGACCCAATTATGTTTATGTATAGGGTTTGATATGATTATGGTTATGACAATAATGTGATCACATAAATGTCTATGATTAAGGTTCATTGAGCAATTATGACTATTTACACCGCTATGTTTAAGGAGCATTAATTGAGGTTTGAGGCAGGGAGGGCTATCTCTAAGGGTTCATACTTATTTCTCAAGAAGGTGCTCCAAATAAAGGAGTTATTTCTATGCATGAAAGTATTACATGAAGTGTGTTTTTGGCTTTTTAGCCTAAGTATGCATGTAACTGATTTGGAAGTCTTATGCCTCTTTTATAAGCATGTATATATTAGTGTGTGTATGTATATATGTCTATATATATATATATATATATATATATATATTCTAGTAGGATGATAACATAGCACCAATGGTATTGGAGGCAGAGTAGGCTATCCCTAAGGGTCCATACTCCTTTATCTTAAACTATGTGCCTAACATAGGTATGTTTATGCCCCTTTGTGGATACTGAATGATAATGGATCTACCTTTGGCAAGTAGGTCACCTGTTTATCCATTGTGGGGCAGACAATGGATTTCTAAGTTATAACTCACTTGGTCTTATGTTGGTTACAGTCTCATCCTCATATATATAAAGTATTTGTTATATAAAGTATTTGTTATAGTCATATATATAATGCACCTCATGGCATATTGACATAAACTTTTCGCTACTATGTGATTCTTTCTATATATATGCCCTTGACATCTAACATTGAATGCAGGTTTGATAGGTCATGTGCATTACATGCCCGCATACATAATGCATGTAAACATACTAGCGCATATTTTTTGCCTACATGATCTAACCATGTAGGGACCGGAGATTACCTTCATCCATTGTATGATGGCTAGATTGGAACTTGAGTTACTTGTTGTGGTGAGTCCTATCCTCCAAGGACAAACCATCATTCCTCTACCTTTGATGCTTTGTTTATGTTATTTACTTTGAGGGTGAGACTGGGACATGTCTTGGCCCCCATCCTATCATATGACTAGAGATGTGTTGGACATCTTGTAGACTCTTGTATGTTTATATGCTAAATATTGTAATCAAAGATTTTGATTATGGTTGTGTCTATCTATCGAATGTCGTTTTATGGATGGATTATGAGTACTTATGATATGCTTACATGTAATGATGTGAAAGATCCTAAGTCCCATATTTCCCCCTTAGAGTGAGTCATACTTACCCGCCCCTTAGTCTTTATGTGCTATGTGCTATGTGAAATCCATGTAAATCCCTATCCCTATGATGTCCCCATAGCATGAGTCTTGCTTTCCCATCCCTTAGAACTATGTGTTTACCGTTTTATGTACACTTTTGAACCGATGATGTGTAGATAGATGCTATTAGGATTGTTTGGGGACTTTTGGGTTCCCATTTTTCATGCCACTCCTAGACCATTGGTTTGGGTCATGATACCCTTGGATTGGAAATTGGCTTTCCTATATGTGGGATATAGCAGGCTCCATCATGACCGGGACTGGGTCATGACAGCCTTTTCATTAATTTTGTCTCTAATAATGGTGTTTTATCTTATTTATTTTTAGGACATCCAAAAGGATGTATTTTTAGTTGAATCACAAAAGTGTACCACATCAATGAGGATGCAGCGTGGAACTTTTGGATACAAGCTGAGGAGCATCATCCATCACAATCAAGCCATACTGCTATTTGAAGGTTATGCGTTTGGTCAAAATAGGATTTGTCAATTTTCTTGGTCTATGATCTCTTTATCAATCATATATATATATATATATATAAAAGGACAACTATTGATACCTAATTTTGGCCTAACATTTTTTAAAAAATTATACATATAAGTTTTTTCCTTAAAGTAGTTCAACATACATTTTCTGCTATTTTAGAATAATTCATCAACAACTATCCTTATTTTCAAAATATTAAGAGTTTTAATTAGTTTAGTTTGAATTTTAACTAATTTTACTTTTTAATATTTTTTCACAATCTTTAAATATAAAATATTAATTAGTTTGATTAAGTCAACATTTTGTATAAAATTGTATTCTTTTATATATCATTGGTTATATGTTTTTATATTCTTTTTACTAATTTTAGTTCAATCTAATAATACATTTTTACAGAGGTAAAGAATTTTGCATAAATAAATATTTAACCAGCCCATGATTTTGGGCCATTATTTTGAGCCCAATAGATTTTAGGTTTACAGTTAGAATGATAATGGGGTGGTAGATAATTTTAGGAGGAATAATTTCTAGATTAGGAAAATCCTAATTTTTCTCTCCTTTCTTACTTTCAACCTTATGCATACTCCACTGGCGAACACTCGAAGCCACCCTCATCTCCAACAAAACCCTGGAGGTCCAACGAACCACCACTATTTGATGCCATTGTTGCTCCAGTAGCTTATAGATTTAGCCAAAAGCTTAAAAGTTTGGTAAAGTAGCCACCACCATTTGATGTCATTGTTGCTCTAGTATCTTATAGATTCAGCCAAAAGTTTAAAACTTCAACAAAGTTTTCAACCACATAGATGATTTGCTCTTTATTGAGTTTATTTTGATGTTTCTGTGAATATAGGTTCATGATTAGTGGTTCCATTTGAGTTAATTGAGTTTTCTTTCAAATAGTGTGTTCCACTGTTTTGTTTATTTATTAATTAATTATGATTTATTGTTGTCCATGTATTTCTATTTTTATAGTTACTTTCAGTTTATATGTTTGATTCTATTGTTATCGGATATATTGTCGCTTGACACTTGGGGAAACTAAATCCCACACAGTTTCCCCTCCAAAAATAATAGAATGCTGGTCTATAGAAGAATTAGAAAGACTGAAGCCGTTAACATCCGAGAGTGATGGCGACTCTCTGAGTTATTTTCTTCCATTCCATCGTACAGAATTATAGCCTTCAGATGACACATAAGTTCAAGAATAGATGTTGAGTTTATAAAATCAAATATAAGGAACATGTAACTAGGCTATTAACTTATGGACTAAGAAACCTCAAACGAATTCCATTTACTGCTATAAATTTTAGCATGTCTGTTTTATTGAAAGAGAAAATGCACTTCGATCACCAATTAACCTAGCGTCTAAGAGAAATGAGTAAATACATAAGAAAAGTTCTTGATAGAACAAAACCTGTATACTTAGAAAATTAGGGAAGATGTACTTGATCTCCAAAATCACATATGAATAAACTGAACAGATGAGTCCAATTTGTTCATCTAGATTAAGTTGGTGGTTCCTCATCTGACAATCACTTACCTTTTCACTCTGCTTCGGTGAAACAGATTAATATGTAAAGCTAATATGTGATTCCGAGTTACACATCTCTATTTCATCAAAGAGATAGTCAATTTCCTTTTCCCATTTTTCTTTCTCCAGGGATAGAGGTTCCTAATCTTCCTCCAAGAAGAATGGAAAAAGGAAATTGACCATCTCTTTGTTGAATTGAAGATATGTATCTCGGAATCACAAATTGGCTTTACAAATCCATTTGTTTCACCGAAGCAGAGTGAAAAAGTAAGTGATTGTTAGATGGGGAACCACCAGCTTAATTAAGTTGAATAAATTAGACTCATCTGTCCAATTTGTTCACGTGTGATTTTGGGAGATCAAGTACATCTTTTCTAATTTTGTAAGTACACGAGTTTTGTTTAGTCAAACACTTCTCTTTCGTATTTTCCTGATTTCTTTTATAAGTAGGTTAATTGATGATCGAAGTGTGTTTTCTCTTTTAATTAAACAAACATGCTAAAATTTTTGGTAATAAATGGAATTGGTTTAAGGTTTCTTAGTCCATAAATTAATAGCTAGGTCACATGTTCCTTATATTTGATTTTATAAACCCAACACTTCAATTCTTGAGCTTATTTGTCATTTGCAAGCTAATAGACCTCGACAAAGGCTTGGAAGAAAATATCCCAAGAGAGTCGCCATCATTATTGGATGTTGACAGCTTCAGAGTTTATGATTCTTTTGCAGACTAGGATTCAGCTATTTTGGGAGGAGGAACTATGTGGGATTTAGTTTTCCCAAGTGTCAAACATAATACATTAGCTATCTGCTCAGTAAGTTAAACGCACTAGCTGACCGCTCCCAGGTTGCATTTGCTTGAAATAGTTTTGAAATAAATATTTTGTGCCTTTGAGTACATATAGAGCCTTTAATTATACCTTTTCAAAAATATGATTGTTGTGAAGAGTTTTTTAAAACCAGTTCTTCCTTAGGAGCACTCATCTTAGAGTAGGCTTACTGCTTAGAAGCTTTCAGCAATCATTTGCACTGCACTTTGCTACCCGACGTTTATAGTGGCACGATAGCTAGTATTCCAGAGGTACATCCTTCCTGTTTCTCTCATAATAGGGAAAGAACCTCTCAAATATCTATAAAAATGTGTTTTCTTCTCTTTGATTTTTCTAATGATCTTTTATTGGAGATGCTTTTTTGTTTAACAAAAAATAATTTATCATTTCAGAATCCTCATTAAAAATAGCTAAATATATACTCGATCAATATGTTTGGGTTCTTGTCATTTTGCCATTCAGTTTGGATGGAGAAATTTTGTGTGATATCTTGTAATCCTTTATACTATCCAAATTAGATTTGAAACTTCCTATTTCTGAAATTGGTTTAAAAGAATAGTTGACTATGTAAATAAATTTTAAAGTGTATATAAATCACAAAAATTTCATTATTGTTTCAAATTGTTTGTCTTAGTTTCATATTTTTCAAGTACCAAAATCAAAATTTATCAATAAATTCAATACCATATGGCGCTATTATCCTTTGTGATTAAGTTTTGAATTATGACATTTGATCATAGCAGTGTTTCACACTATTCTTTTAGTAATACTTCCTCCTTCTCAAAATACTTGTGCTGCTCGAAAAGTATTTGCTATGACAGAAGTCTAAAACAAACTTAATATTTGTTGATAAGTGTTTTTTAGTTTTCTACTATGCTTGTGAAATTTGACTCAAGTGCATATTTATGGATTCAGGGGATGCCTCTGTAACAAGAAGCTTGTGTCAACGTTACAACTATCCTGAATACATCGAAGAGGAATTCACAACTTGTGAAGGTGGGTACATAAAATGGGTGCGCACTGGAACTCATGGGATTGCCTTTCTTTGTGGTTCTTCAACTGGGGAGTTCTCCACTTGTTGTTGAGGGTGAAAAGCAAAACAAAGGCCTGATTCTTCTATTGATGATGAGGAGTGTGAAGCTGACAGAAAGAAGATTTTGATTATCTTACGAATGATCATATTGGAGAAGATATGAGTTGAAGGAAAAGAAGAATGGTAGAGACTTTGTCACGCCCCAAAGTCCCATTAAGGCAGACTAGCACCAGTTGCCAATACGGCTTGGGAGAATTAACCTATACCCATGCACTTTATATACATATTATGAGGGGTTTCCACATTCAACACACTTTCAAGAAAGTAGATAGTAATAACAAGTCAAATGGAAATGCATATGACTAGGTCGTTGGAGCCACGTTGTCTAAAGTACAAGATACGACCACACTTTAATTTACATAGTCTACAAAGCCTCTAGATGAGAAATAATATCTGATAAGGGTCAGGACAGGCCCCGCCTCATGACTAACTATACAATGCAAAATATAAGCTCTAGACACACAAAGCTCTGAAGCAACCTGGAGCTTGGTAACAGCAGTTGGATATCCTATACTCCTACTAAGGAGAGCTACTAGCACCTATACTTGCAGCATGAAATGTAGGTCCCCTATAAGGGACGTCAGTACCAAATAATGTACTGAATATATAAGGAAGGAAATATTGTATATGAAGTGAGAACTCAAAAGAAATCATGCACAGGTGTAAGGATAGAAGACCATCTTTAGTTATACTGTGTGATCATGTACTTTATGTTCTTTCTATTACTTTACCTTTACTATATAATTTGTGCACAACATGCAATATAAATGACTAGTTGATCAGCAGCAAATCTACATTGGGATCGACCCATGCTAGGCTTTTCCTTTCACCCCTAGGGCTACCCCCTATAATGGGATTGGCCCCAGCTAGGTGATTCTTCCACCCCTAGGGCGACCACACATCAATAAACAACTTACTTATCTTTCAATTACTTTTGAGATGATTCTTTTGGTGGTCATAATATTTGAGTTGTAGCATTGTAGATATAGAATGTGGCATGTAGATAAGCATAAAAGACAATACCATAATGAAAGAAATAGTTAACACAAGTAATGAAATGTGTAGGAGATGAACCAACACGCGAACTCTGTTTACTAGAGAGAACTCGTGTATCTTGGTATTCAAGTATGTATACAGATTTGCAAGTGACTATGTGTGGGAGCATATGTACATGTGAAAGAGTGGAGACACAGTTAGTAATTATGTTCGAGTTGGTAAGTGCCTTTATGTGCCAAGGAGCGATCTATGATTCATGCCAAATAATATGAAATTAAGTAGCCTTACATACCTCGTTGTACCACCTCGCTATTACCTTAAAATAACCTTCCTTTCCTCCAAATATTTATCTATAATATACTAGGTGATAAAACTAACATTAACATCTAATAGATACATCTTGGCAGCCTAATCTAATAAAAAATAGCACACAGGCAGCGAGCGTGTAATTACTAACCCGCGCATATTTTTTCAATCTTTCCACCTCTAGTTGTGTTTTCTGATACACATTCTCATATACATACCATTGCAGCCTGGTTTAGTGCCATAACAGTCTCACAAAATCCCACAAAGCATAACATATAACAAGAGCACATTCTTAAATTTGTTATTGGGGCATATGTGTTGAAAATAGTGTGGTTATCCATAGTTCTGAGTGAGCACTTGTGTTTATGCATTGTTTGGTTGAGTCGTTATTGCTTGAGGACAAGAAATCATTCTAAGTTGAGGATGTTTATGATTCATAGAAATACAACTTTTATATTGCTTTAAAAGAAGGATTTTTGGGCGTTTTCAAGCAAATTTGTTATTTTGATGTTCCATTTGTTAATTTTTCACGAAACGTGACTAAGCCATGGAAAAATGGGTGAACTATAGGAAAAATAATAAAAAAGAGTTTAAGTATAGGCATAAGGAGGACCTGGGCAAGCGGAGCAAAAATGGAACCAAGTGAGGGCACACGAGTGCTTACACGGCTCGTATACCTTCACACGATCCATGAGACCCACCGTGGCCTCACACTTGGCGGCAAATGATAACAAAAGGATTTAAAGAAAAAAGCGAGAAAAATTCACCTAAGGCACATTCCATGGTACCCTTCACTGACTGTGGAACTTGACATGGGCCATGAGACGTGCTGTCAAAGTGACGTCAATAGCTCGTTACCATCGAACTTCACACAAACCACACAAGTGGCAAGAGACGAGGCCTGTCATTGGCCGTGTCACCAACCATGGTCGTGACGTGGACCATGGTGATAAAGTAAGCAGTGAAAAGCTTAAGTAGAGGTTGGTGTTCCATTTCATGGACCATTAACGGTCACATGGATCGTGTACCTGCATGTGGAGCTACGCAACGAAACCAAGATATGGAAGTTAAGTGATGCCTCACAGTCTGTTTACTCTCAAATAGGTTGTGTAATGACCCATACCCATGCTAAAGTTAATTTTCCTATTTTAAATCGGATTCCTTTTTCCTTGTATATAAATATTATTTTTATTTTGGGTTTACTTATTCTTGGATGACTAGAGATAGAGAACACAAGAGAATACTATTTTGCTTGTAATTTCATTGAACCTTCTAGATTTCAATTATCTTGTTTGAGATTGTAATCTGTGGATTCACTAATTCTTCAATAGTAAGTTCTTTATTATGAATTCTTTATATCATTGTAGGTTATCTTTCATGAACATGCTAGGCTAAACCCACAACTAGGGTTGTGGGAACCATGACAGACTAATAAGATAGACAAGTATGGGGTAAATTTTGGGATTGATTAGCTTATATATCATAATAATCTTCAATTTAATTTCTTACTTAATGAGTCGACGCATTAGGGTAAGCATGTATTCATCACATGCCCGAAAGGGATACCTTAATTAGGAAAAGAGTTATACAATGAAAATTCGAGATTTTTAACCTAGTCTAAGTACTTGAGACCAAGAGGTGAGAGTATTTTGGGATTGACAACATGACCAAAAGGTGATGAGTGATATGTATCTAAGAAGGACCAAAAGGTGAATAAGGTGTTACATAACTTGTTAAATCATGTATACGCAATCATGAAGGAGTTTAATACATAGATTGGGATATCGCATTGGATGTCATGGGGAAAACAATCCTACCTTCGCATTAATTCAATTTGGAAAACCAAAACCCCCGATTTACCTTTTGTATTGTTGTGTCAGGAATAAATATTAAATCTAAAAGCGGTGCTAATAGATTTATTCTCACTCATTCCCTGTGGGATCGACCTCAACTGTAGTTGAGTTCTATATTTGATTAATGACCACTTTACTATTCTTTTTAGAGTGTAAATTTGGGTGTATCACTACTCCTTTTAGTTGGTAGGCCACCAAGTCGGCCTTCTCCTCCGAAGGAACTCCCATTACGGCAACAATCTAGTAAGCCTCATCGATGAAGTCAATAGGGTCCTCTTCCGTCTTAGAACCATGCAACTCTAATGGACTTATCCTCATGAAGTCTCTAACCCATGTAGCCAGAGTAGACACTTAGGGATGTATGGCAATCTCACTATTGGCTTGATTAGCTAGAGCTGGGGCTAGAATAGTAAACGTGGCCCTAAACTCCATGTAAGATACTTCATCATCTTATTGTAGTGAAGGGACTTGTTACTAGGGTGTGTTCCTTAGTTGTGGATCTCTTCTTGGCAGCATGATATAGAAATAGCAAAGAGACCATCATTAGTTACAAAAGAATCTTAGACAACAATAAAGGCATTATTTACATGAATAAAGAAGAATGAAAGACTTTCCTAAATGCCTCATAGCCTCTCATTCAAGATAGTGGCATGCTTCACAACTTTAAACGAGACTCTATTCAATGTGGTACATTTGGAAAGATAAGGAACATTTTAATCCTCGTGCTCTGATACCAATTTATTAATGACCCGACCTAGGACCTAGTCATCACACAATTAATGAAACACCCATAGGCATCTCACCCACGAAATCTTAACATATCAAGCATTCATAGGCAAAAAACTCATAGATTTGAGAAATTAAACGGGATAGGGTCTAAGGAACATGGTTTGGAATAAAGCAAAATTTTAAAAACACACATATTATCCATAAACATACCAACTGGACCTTGGATGGACAGGGACTAATAAATCGTCGGTCTCCATCAAATAGAAAAGATTTCAAACATTAACAACATAGAAAGTAAAATCCTCCAAAAACAAACATATACACCAAGTTCAAATGCATATAGCAAGAAAGAAAAATGGCGGAGTCCCGAACTAAGGTCTCACCACAACAAAACTTATCTTGAATGTCAGAGAACTAGCCACGAGCTAGGGAGGAGCATCTATACCTACATAATTAAATCATGTAAGCAAAATATGCATTAGTACTTTTGGAATGTATTAAGTATTTGAGATGTAATGCAAATATGAAATTGTAATACAAGCATTCATAAATAAAGACTCTCATGCATAAGACGGTAAAAGTAACATTATCATGAGCTTAAGCAAGCACACGGAATATCATCTAATATGAACAAGAATAATGCATAAATGGAACACATGTGATTCAACTAAGACAGGGATCATAAATATTGTGGGAATGGATCATAACCGACATATAAGACCACGTGAGCTACTATATGAAATCCAACATAAGCCCCTATATTGGTATGGGTAGACTACTTATTGGGTGGATCTCCGTCACTCCGCGTGTATCATCATATAACATAATTGGCCTAGGTGGATCCACTAGCCTAGCTTGCAAGGGCTCCTATAGTGGCATATAGTTAATGGGGAAAAGGGTTACTTCTAGGATTCCTATACAGAACCCTACCTCAATGCCTCATATGGTTCTTAGTCATCCCACGAAATCTTTAAGACATAAGCTTAGTCGATTTGTGTCACATAGAGTCATAAGTAGTAATCTTAAGAGTAGCTCCAAACTCAAGAACCACCAAGTGAGAATTGTCCTTTCATCTTGGGACCTTCATAAATATCTTTTGGGGTATTGTCAACATGATTATATCATTGACAAATCATTTATTTTAAAATCTTTCTTTTATTCCCTAATAATCATCAAGAAATTACTTGAAACTTAGTGGGCTTAGTTAGAAGTTGGAAAATTCATAAATCATATGTGACATACATGAACATAAGGATATCGTACTTATTCAAAACATGCAAACTGCATGGTAGTGTTAAGAAACTTAAAGAAAAGGTAAAAATATTTATTTAGGACTTTGTGGATGAAAGGAGACTCATAAATCAACTCACACACCTTAGTTGTAGCCTAGGAAGAAGGAACTTGTTGCTATAGAGAGGCCCTCTTGAAACCCTAGCCTCCTTAGCTTGTTAATTTCCTCTAGAGAGAATATTACCATAAGATATTTTTTGGAATATGGGAGAATAAAAGGAACGGAGAAATACTTAGGGTTTAAGGTCTAACTAAGGGCATTAGGAGTCCCAAAAATGACATAGTTTAGATTTAGGATTTGTAAAAAGGAAAAAATTGTCCTTCATTAAAACTACCAGGAAGGAACCATGTGAGCCCAACTACAGGTCATGGATAGAATCACAAGACGTGGTTCTCATCATCTTGTTCTCTTTTTCTAATCTTCAAAAATTGGTTACCACACCCTAACTATGTGATCGTTATCCAAGGGTTGTTCTTCAATCCATGAGTTATGGATGGCCTTATGGCGTCTTCCACACTTAGCTAAATTTTTACTTTTCTGGACACCCATCTACTGGTCATGCATAGGAATACGGTCCATCCTATTAATCGTGGTCTTCTATCCAAAAATACAAATTTCCTTCAAGTTTGGGACTCACTGTCATGACCCAAGCCTAGGGCCTAAACTTAACACGTGAAATGGGGAACCCGATGGGACACCAAACAAGCCTCTTAGCATATGATTCACACATCCTTGGTCATGGAAGCAAAATAAACAACAACAAGAGATACAAATAAAGGGAAGCGGGACTAAGGAAAGTATTTGATAATAATAAAACATTCAAAAGTCAAGCTCAGAGTATAAGTACATCAAATATCCTACAACACCTCTAACATGGAATAGAGCGGGAGCCAAGACACTCTCCAGGATCAGCCTCATAGTAACCAGTGTTAAATGTAAAGAAGTCTCAAGGTGGCAAGAGTAACATAAATAGTTTACTTGGACTTGAGGACTCACCAAAGCTTATCTTTGAAATACCGAACTAGCAACGTGGAGGATGATCCAAAGGTATTCCGATCCCTACATGGTAATATCATGTAGGCATAGAGTATGCATAAGTATGTTCGAATGTACTAAGTATGTAGGATGCAATGCAACAATACATAAGTCAGTATAGTCAAAATACATAATCATGAGCAATGGATAAGTGTATTCTCAGTATGGCATGCATGATCAATGTTTGAAGTAAAATATGCTTCTAAATTATTCAAATTGCTTAGTACATAACACATGTGTAGGAAGAGACCTTAACCGACATATACCAATCAAACTACTACTTGGAACCCAAGGCATGTCACCCCCTTGTAAGGTGATTGAGGCATGTCACCCCCTCTACAAGGTGATTGAGGCTTATCACCCCCTCAATAAGGTGTTTGAGGCATGTCACCACCCTCAACAAGGTGGTCTCTACTTGCAATATCATAGATACTTTTCATGAATACAATACATACTTAAAATTCCTTAATCATCATATAGTCACTTGACTTATAAATCATGTAATAGATCATCGATAACTTGAAAATTATTATCATGACATGTTCTCAAACACTTGGTGGGTTCATAATGCTTATTCAGAATCATATAATTCAAGAGTGAAATGATATGAGAAAACTCAATGCAAATCAACCCACCAATATAGAGTAAAACCATCATGTAGGGTACCTTGAAATCCATCATCAAATCTCATAATGGCATAGTTTCATAGCTCAAAACATGCATAGTCTCAATAGACAAAATCAATTCATGGTATAAGCTTGAAACAGATAGTCATGCATAACCAACCAATATTTCATAAAACCCCACATAATTAATATTCATGATCCATAATAAGAGATACCCATAGATGATAGAACTTGAAACATGCAATTTTTATAAAAAGGAAGATTGGGTTCCATGGGTGAAAGGATCCAATGGATGAAATTTACATACCTCAAACTTTGGTTTTCTTGAGATGAGATTGAAGGAAACTTAGAGTTTGAAGTGAATCCTTGAGTTCCAAAGTTAAACTTGAAATCATTGAATTTGGTATGAGATATTTGGTTAAGTCTTGAAGAGATTTTTGTGAAGGTTTTGAGTGATATAGAGTTGAAAATTCGCTAAGTATGGATGTTTTCACACTTAAGTGAGCATGAGGCTATGACCCCAATGCCCTTGGCCGACATGGAAAAAGTAAGGAAACTTTTATACAGGTCTGTATTTGGTTCGCAAAGCGGACCAAACTCGAAGAAGGGAATAACACTGCTCTGTGCCCCTGGCATGTCATGGCTAAGGCGCAGACTCTCTTTAGAATACAAAAATTAGTAAAAATTATTTTTTATTACGAATCTTCTAAAATTCAGGTTTTATCCATTTTTCACTCAATTTTGCCCCTAATCGAGAAAATGAAGTCAAATTTTTAATATCACACCTGAATTTTGAGATAGATAAAAATTATGATGACGGGCATTTTGAAACACATTTTTAGGGTATTTCATTGGGTTAATCTTAGCACATCATTTCATCCACGAATAGATGATCCGACTGAGCGAACTATTCATACCTTAGAGGATATATTGAGAGCTTGTATAATTGGCTTTAAGGGTAATGGAATGATACTTTTTATTGAGTTTTCTTATAATAATTGTCATTCCAATATATAGTTGGTCCTATTTGAAACGTTTTACGATAGGAAGTGTAGATCTCCTATAGAGTGGTTTGAGGTTGGTGAAGTGAATTGATAATGTATGAATATATTTATAAAGCTATGGAGAATGTTAAACTTGTTAGAGATAGGTTGAGGACAAGCCAAAGTATGAAGAAATCATATCCAAATGAGAATAGAGCTTGAATTTATTGTTGAACATTCAATATATTCATAACTATTTTACTCACAAAGGAGAAATGAGATTTGTTAAGAAAGGAAAGCTCAATCCCCTATATGTTGGGTCTTATAGAAATATGAGGAATCTTGATAATGTGGCCAAAAATCTTAATGTGGCCTAGGATTTAAATTTACCTATAGAGCTAGCATTAGTACATTCAGTATTTTATGTGTCCTTTCTATTGATGATTCAATTTCAATTCTGTTTTTAAAGAGTATTGGTGTTAAGGATAGTCTCTCTTACAAAAAGGTTCCCATTAAGATACTTGACCGTCAGGTCCGTGAGTTTACGAATAAGAAAATTGCTTCAATAATGGTTCTTTGGAGGAATTAGTAAGTTGAGAGAGCTTCTTGGGAAGTAGAATCAGATGTGATGGCCAAGTTCCTGCACGTCTTTCCTTCCGGTTCAGTTCTAGTGTGAGGTAATAGTTTCTTTAGAGTACTCTATTCAAATGCATATCTTTCAATTATTCTCATGTCTCAATATGCATGCATATTCATGAACTCAATCCAGTCTTTATATTTTAGTTTGAAATCAGTTACTCCATCAGTTTTCAGTAGCTTTTAGTCTTGAGATTGTAGCCTTTCCCAATTCTTTTCAGCTTATGTAGACTCCATTCGAGGATAAATATTTTTAAAGGAGAGATATTGTAATAGAAATTTTAAATTTTTATAAGTGTCATTTACGATCTGTAAATAGAACTACTAGTTATAGATGTGCTCCATAGACCATCTTAATAAACTAAAAAGTTTGTTTGAGATTTATGAGTCCAGTCTATGGATCATAAATACATTTATGGATCACTGATTAGTCTATAAATCAAAGTACTAAAACTCAAAAATGTGTTTGGTTCTTATAAACCAAATTTATAGATCATAGAACAATCTACACTCATAAATGTGTCTCACAGATAAAACTTTAGTGACTATGTATTTTAGCTTGAATTCTACTATAAGGATCTTGACCATAGGTGGAACAATAAACTGTAGATGCCCTTGCAAATCCTATTAAATTCAATTTTCGGTCAGGATCATTTTGATCTTTTTTCACTTTTTTAATTCTTATACTGGGTTATTTTGGCCTATTTTTAAATGGACTAAAAATAAATTAATCGACCAAACCCACCCACCCATTCTCGCCTAAAAACTTAGAGGCTGTATTTTTCTCATTTAAGGTTCCTTTCAAGCAAAGACCTGGGATCCTCTTCTTTATGTGTCCATTTAAGAACTCAAGCTAGTGTCTTCATTTCAGTATTGTGAAATTTCATCAATATATATTCTTTCATGTATTGAGTCCTAAAGAAGACCTCAACTTTTCAGTTTATGATATTTACAATGCCTAGGATTTTGGAATTACATGAATTTTTATTGAAATTCACTTCTTCTTCATGAATAGCATCTACTTGCTTCTTTAACTTATAATTTCATTTTTTTAAAATAGTATTTTCATGAACCCTTAGAATATAAGTATTTTCACATCTCAAAATTATGTTATTTCATATACATGTCACAAATTATGGATTTTCATGATTAAAGATGCTTTCAGATAGAGTATTGTTTTAGTATTTATCTGTTATTTAGTATTCATGAGCTACTCAATATCTATCAGTTGTCAGTATTCTTCAGTGTTAACAAATTATTACATTGTTAGTTTATCAGCATGTTTCCATTGGGAGTTCCAACAATCAAACCACTGTGTTCGTTCACCATCCTCTTTCCAATCAAATCTATTCTAAGGTGTTAGGAGATAGAGGAAAGAAAGGATGGATTGATCGACCAACATAAATAGATCTGTAACTTGCTTTCAATTATTCTAAATATGGGAATTAAGGCAGGTACAGTCAAATAAAATTGTGTCATTGTAAGGTGGTTAATGAGTAGTTGTATCTATATTAACAATACCATCTCTTATCATGAAAGACTTTCCACCCCATCTATGAAAGTTTTGTAGTATAAGTGGCTCCAGTTCAAATCCCAACAACCCCTCCCCCCTTTTACCACTCTCGCTATAAATAATGGCCTTCTCTTAGTACGATGAGGGAGGAATCAAGATTTTGCTGGATCACCAAATTTTCAGTCTCATATTGAATCAATCAGCAAATTACTTAGTACAATTTAGGGGTAAAGACTCATCCGTTAGTTAAGGATTGAGACGTTTAGTAGCAATCTCTATGTCCCTGAACTGCGTGCCTCCATAGGATACTAAGGGTCACCCATTAGTTAAGGACTAACTCTTTAGTATTTTATAGACATTGGCTTAGTAGTACACATTAGCTCAAATTAGCCTTTATACCTTGGTAAAGTATACTGGGTCCTTTTGATGGGGACGGGGATTATACATCAAATGTTATGCAGTACCTTACATAGTTATATGTAGGTCTACAGTATCTTCCATAATTCAGTCTCAAATGTTGCATGACCTTGTAATCGGTTATATCAATTTTCAATTTATATTAGCCAATGTTATTACTTGGTCATTGCATCAGTTCATGTTACTTCAATTCAGAATTTTAGATTCGGCAAGTCTAGTTACTATGTTAATTATGCATGCCTTACATACTCAGTGCATTTAAACTACTCATCACGTACTCTCTGCCTGTACTGTTTGATAATATAAGTTCGGAGGCTCACATTTAGCCTATGGTTAGTACAACTTCCAATCAGCTCAGTAGCACTTTGGTGAGTCTTCATTATTCGAAGACGACCTCTATTTTTATTTTAGTATTATGCTTTCAGCTTTTAGACATTAAGTTATCTAGGGACTTGTTCTAACAACCCAACTTAGTAGAGGCTTCCAGACAGTTGGATATAAGTCTTCAGCTAATGTTAAATTCAGATTTTGTCTATCTAGAATTTGAGTTTTAATAGGCTATTTCAGATCTAGCTTCCGCATTAGTATTTCGATTATTATTTTATGTATATTCCAGTGTCATGCCAAATCATAAGGTTATCTTAGGGTCTTCTATCACTCTAAAAACCGTATTAAAATCAGGGAATAGTCTCTGTCACGACCCAAGACTAGGTTCTAGTCATAACGTAGTGAATGAGATACCCCTAGGCACCTCACTCAAGCCATCTCAGCATACCAAACATTCATAGGCACAAAATCATTTAGTTTGTAGAAATAAATGAGATAGGTCTATAGGACATCATTTAAGAAAATAACAATAAGCATTTCAAACATACATTAGTGTCCATAAACATACCATCTAGAACATGAGTAAATGGGAATTGATAAACGGTCGATCCCTCCATAACAACAAATGCTTTCTTCTTATAAGGTATATTAGTTGATTTATGAGTCTCCTTTCACCACTAAGGTCCTTCATTGAAAGCTTTTACCTTTTCTTTAAGTTCCATGATTACTACCATGCATGCTAATGATAATTTCATGATGTTTATGTTATACTATGCCTTTAACGTTACTATGTAATGTTTTAATAAGTATTTTCATATGTTTTAAGTTGGTAATATTGAATCCAATTATTTCAGTTTTGAATAAAGATGAGAGGATTATTAATGCATGTTGTAAATAAGCATACTACTCTCATCATCATGCATTTTTTTATGACTTATGAGTTTTTTTCCCAACTAGTGATTTGGCTGACTAAGTTTAAAGTCCATCCTTGCATGTTTTATGATGATAAGTAGGGCATAAAAGAAATGTTTAAGTTGATGTTTCGTCAAAGTAATAAGCATATGAATTGTCACGACCCAACCCAGGGGCCGTGAATGGTGCCGATAGGACACCGAGATAACCACTTATACTGAATCTTTACTT
>JAOTQJ010099143.1:0-11632 GCA_025642045.1 Solanum sejunctum
TAGGTCAAGAAAATTATATTGATTTTATTTTTATTATGCTTCTACCAACTCTCATTCTCATGTACTTTTTATTGTTTTGGGCTCAAGGGAGTGGATGTGCTTCCTGAAAAGCCTGAGGACTACTGGTTGTTCATCCATTCTTACCAGGATGAGATTGATTTGTGGCATCCATATTGCTCAAATGTACGCTCTTTACAATTCAAAGTGGTGGATCCGGATAACTTGTTATGACCACGTCATATCTCCTTCATATTTGAAAATTTCAAACTTGTTAAAGTGTAAGATTTGGAATCATTCAACGTTGGTGGTACTTTTCCTAGTGAAATACAGTGTCTAATTCATCTGAGGTATTTGGATGTTCACACTAATGAAAATTCGATCCCTTTATTTATAGCTAAACTTCAGAATCTAGAAACTTTTGTGGTAATGGGATTAGGAGAAGAGGTGGTATTTTCCTTGTTCTGAACTGAGAATGTCAAGGACAAGAAGCTGGGAAGTACTAATAGAGAGAAGATGATGTGGGAAGCGGAAGAGTTAATGAAGAGTAAGTACCCTCATTTGTTCTCCACGCCGTCAGATGGTATTAGAGCCGACTCTCAACCAGTCTAGTGGTGGGACAAACCTCAGCGAGGACGCTGAGTCCCTACGGGGTGTGAGTGCAAGGACCGAAGGAGACTCCTTGGCTCAGCCAGGCGAATCCCACATCAGCTCTAGAGAGGGAGTTATTAGGCTATTTGAAGGGGCTTGGAACTTACATGTACATAGGCCTTTTCCCGGGGAAACCTGGGAGAAATAAAACCGTGCGCTGGTGTATGGGCAACCCATGGCTGGCAAAGCGGACAATATATGCACGTGTGAGGTCTGAGCTGTTACACTAGATATAAGCTCTAGTGACTAACCAAACCATTAGGGAGGTTCTCTCAGACCATTGTACGGGAGTTATATGCTTCATATGGAGCCACAGTTCTCAATACTCTTCCTTAGGGGAAGAAGCCCCTTTCTCAGGCCAGACTGACGTAGACCAGAGTGAGGGGTCAGTAAATGGACATCTCAGAGACAACCATCCACTCCATGTTGTTTGGGGTCGAGTTTCGAAGCCCAAGATCCACTATAGAGTTTGACCATAGAGTAGGGCAGACCAAGGACTTAGGTCTGATGAGAGACCAGAGCCACCAAGCCAGCTTGATGAGATAGGCTTCCAATTTGATTGCTGGGTAGGGAACAAAGTCTACATGGGTAGCCACTAACTTGGAGCATACTATGAAGGCTTCTCTCAGTTTTTCTACCAAATTTTTGTAAGCAATAGTCAGATCACGGATCCGGCCAATGCTTGCAGATAACACCTTGATGCTAGAGCGTGCAGTTATAGTTGCTAGCAACTTGACCAGCTACGAGATAGATTGGGCCAACCTTATCACCGATCAGATCCATGAGGCAGCCTTGAAAAGGTCTACCTCCATCCCCTTCCCATGCTTGATCTATAGATTTTGCCTAGAGTCGAGGGTCGAGAGTATACACTAACTGGACTCACTAATCGAGGTCCAATGTACTTTGGATACCTGCCTGATTAAGGCTAAGGAGAACCGATGGAACCCTGGTGAGAACCACACCAGCCAACTCCCATGCTAGAGATGTTCTCCCCAGCACCATTGCCCAATATTCCACCCACCACCACCACTATTGCTACTACAAAAAAGAGTTCCTCACAAACTAAGACAAATAAAAAGAGAGGGCCCACTACTACTACTCTTGCGCCACAAGCCACTTCATCACAGACAGGACCCAGGGGCATGATTTATATGTCCTTAATATCTATTTAGTCCATGGCACAGAGACTACCCATACTGAGTCTCAGTTGACTAAGTTAGTTCAGCAAATCAGGCCCTGGGTCTGCAAGACTATCACCGAGTCTGGGAGATTCATGCA
This sequence comes from Solanum sejunctum, assembly GCA_025642045.1. NCBI lineage: Eukaryota > Viridiplantae > Streptophyta > Magnoliopsida > Solanales > Solanaceae > Solanum > Solanum sejunctum. The sequence continues at coordinate 1,927 of JAOTQJ010099143.1, forward strand.
AGCATATATGGTCACTACTATTTAAGATTAATTTTCAAATGTGGATTCCCGCATTGATTCCTTCAAGTTGAGGGTCCAGTAGAGTCTGAGCACAACTTGGCTAGCAAATATGACATCCCTAGACACAGAGACCCAGCGACTTTGACCGACATAACAGCAACATTTGCAACACCAGTGTCATTACTAGAGACTACACTTCTGTGCCAGAGGTAGACTTATTTGCTCCTGAGTAGCTTTCATAGCCTTTATACAGAAAGAGGTCCTGCAGTAATGATGATGATCTAGATACAATGGACTTACATGGGAGGCTGACAGAGTAGGAGAAGCTAGAGCTTGTCTTGAGGCAGTTGAGGCTGGAGAAGGAGATATGATAGGCTTGAGAAAGTGAAGGGTGCTAAACCCTCCGATCATGTTGCCACTACTGAGAGGGTCACCACGCAAGTGAGGGTGGTCAGACTCATCCACACACTGGCACTTAGGGACCTAGGTATGTTCATTTTGACCCCGACACTTTATTTTATCTTTTTGTGTGCATTAAGGATTATGCACCTCTTTTTCAATGGGCTGAGGGTAATTATGGGACTTAGTGAAGTTTGAGGATCCTTGGCCTATAAATACCCCAATTTTTAAATCCTAAAGATTTTCTTGCCTGTGTTCTTTTTCCCCGTGGATATTTATTTTCTATTAAACTGGCATATTTAGGATATTTAGGTAGTATTGGTAGCATATATTACTGATAACTATGAAATATGTGTGTTTTTGTGCTTTTTCTTTGAAAAATGATACATACTAAATTATTATAAGCCAGTTTAGATAGTAATTATGCATGGTTAAGTGTGTTGACAGTGCTTGTTCTGATAAATAAGGATAAAATTGAGATGAAAAGCATGATCTGAGAGTTTGTGTTGATAATGTAATTGGTGTCGTATGAGTGTGAGCCTAATTTGCTAACTTTATGTATCGTGTTTAATTCAGAACTTACCTTGCTACTCTGATTTAAACTGTAGATAAGTTGGCTAGGAAGGGATTTTAAGAGATTTTTCATAACAATCCACTTAGCCTAAATGACCAACCAAATGTGCAGAATATCCCTTGATCTTAATGTTTGAGCCTGATATGCACCTCTTCTTTGTAAAAACCTAAGTGACCTAGCCTTATTAGTTCAAATTAGCCCTGGTTGTTCCTTGAATATTATGCACCTTGATTGAGGCAAAAAGTCTAAGTTAAGTGTGGCTACCAAAAGTGGTCCTGGTTCCGGGATTGGATAATGTGCACCTCAACTCAGGCCAAAAGCCTAAGTTGAGGTTGGCTGGTCTAAGGGTAAAACACAAAATGAGAGGGAAAGTAGTGATACATGGAAAAGGAGGAAAAATATGTACTGGGTGTAAGAAAAATGAGTGATGGCATTAATTATGAGCTACAGAGAAAAATGAAGTGTAAATACAATGTAAAAAGCTGAAAAAATAAAAAGAAAGCACCCAAAAAAGCTTTAAATAGGAGAAAGGAAGAACATAATGAAAGTAATAGTTTTGGTAGTGCAAAAGTGCAAGAATACAATGTCAAGGAGGGCCTTTAGTCACTATATTCCCAAAACATCATACCGAAGCCCCTTGAGCCTACGTTACAAGCCTATAAAATCCTACAGTGATCCTAGTCCAAGTAGTCAAAGGTCTTAGCCATGAGTATAAGGGCAAGCATATGGTATTGGGCATGATACATGGAATGTCTTTTGTGACAGTGAGTGATTTTTCATAATTCCAAGAGTATACATGAAAACATCATTGTGAGTGAGATATGGGACTTTTTTTGTGAGAGCACTTGCATTGCATTGTTGACATGAGACTCATTCAGTGATTGTGACTTATTGTTGGTTACTTTGGTTGTTATAGGTGCATTGTCATAGTATTAATCTATGTTGGTTTGCTGAATAACTATCAGATTGTGTTTTGAAAATCGGTATAGGTATTTGTGTTTAAGTTTGATGAGATGTATGCCATTAGGTTGAGGTCTGTGTGCTACTATGCTGTTTATATAGATTGAGTCCATCGGTTGAGGACAAGCAACAATTTTAAGTTAAGGATGTTGATATGGTATCAAAATATAGTACTTTTGATGCTTAAAACTTGACATTTTTTTGAGTTCTCAATGCGATGTTAGCAGGTTTGATGTGTTTTTGTGTTTGTTATAGGATTTTAGGGTTGTCATTGTTTTTTTGGCAAAATATGTAGAAGTTGCTGAATTTGAAGATCCACGAGACCATTTATGGGCCGTAAAGTATTCTATGAGCTGTTAAGGAGGTTTTATGAGAAATCCCAGTGAATGATGGGTTTTAAGGTTCGGTCTATGAACATGCATATGATCCGTAGAAGACTTTACAAGTCGTATTCCTAGTCTCGTACCCTGAGGATCAGAGAATGAGAAATTTCTGAAATTTCATCAGACGAACCCCCCTACAGGATGTAGAACCTTTTACAGGCCATAGAGGAGTGTCTTAGAAGCCAAGTGTAGAACTGAAGCAATAAATTATGAAAGCCCAACTACAAATCATAAATTACTGTACCGCCCGTAGAGCCTAGCGAGCTAGCTATCCTATTCTATTTAGAATTTGTATTTTAAACAGTATAAATAGATTTTTAGGTTATTTTTCGTAAAGAGTCAATAGAGAGGGAGTAGAGAACGAAGGAAAAAAAACATTGAAGAGTTTGAGAAACACTTGTAAACTTTAATTTCATCTTCTAATTACAATCTTGTGATTCTTATTGAAGAGTTGGATTTTCTTGTGCTTAATTCAATTATGTAACTACTCAATTATGTTATTCAAATTCATAAGTCCTTTATTTACACTGATCATGTGTAGCTAACTCCACAACTAGGATTATAGGAACTATGAAGAACTAATAAGGTAAAATCAAATAATTCATAATTCTTGAAAAGTGTGCATGCATGTATTAATTAATTCTCTTCATTTTGAATGCTTTCTAACTGTATCCAACATTAGAACCTGTCTAGTATTACTGACTGAACCAGGATAGTAATGAATAGGAAAAGAGATTAGTTAACATGATTTGATTGATATTTCTTGTCTAATCAATCGAATTGGGCCAAGGGAAGGTTGTACTGGGACAATAGGTAAGGGTTAATAATGTCACACTATAGGGATGGACCAAATCACATAGTGAAATTCATCTCTTGCCTGGGCCAAAGGGTTTGGTGAACTTAACTTACCCATTTTACATGCTGCACACTAGAAAAGAGTTTGGTTATCCAGTGTTACTAATTTAGGGAATCACGGAAAACATAATACCCTAGTTTATCTTCATATTAGTTAAACACTTGTCTTAGTTTAGAGTTATTTTTCACTAGTTATTATAAATTCCCCCCCTCCTCTTTGGGGAGATAAGTTGGTTGATAAACCTTAATTGAAAATTGAATTCTTCTAAGTCTATCATATTCCCTTGGGTTTGACCCTAACCTTGGTAAGGTTCTGTGTCTTGACAACGATCGCTTTAGCCTCCAAATGGAGTTTTAGCTTAGGCGACATCAACTTCGCATTCACGGAGTACAAAAAGTAGCTTAATTTAAAAGTCGATTTTCATCATTTTCCATCATTTTTAATATTTAAAACATGATTTTGAGGAGATATTTCAAGGATTTTCATGACAAAGTTTTTGGCTAGTATATTTCTAACTTATATCTTTGTTTTCCATTGATTACTTTATGATTTTAACATCAAGATTTCATTTTGAATTTGAAAATTTGGGATTTTCGTGGACGTTGATCTTTGATTTAAAAAGTGATGAATTTGTGCTTATTTCTAGTCTGTTTTTGAAACAGTTTTCACCATTAGATTTCTTATTACTTGAGGAACATTTTCATGTAAAAGCTTTTAGATTTTGAGAATTTATTTTGGTATAAGATTTTTAGACCATTTTGCCTTTTCACCAGAATTGCTTGATTTTACTATCAATAGTTTTGCAATGTGATTGTGATGTTGTAGAAGGGGAAAAGGGTGGAGTTGAGTTGATTGAAGCATCGATTAAGGAAAGTGGACTTCTAACCTTTTGTTAAGTATGTTTGAACTTTGTATTATCCTAGGTGAATGTGTTTGGATGATTTATGGCATGAAATGGGTTAGAATTACACTATTATAGACTGTGATCTCAGGATCTTGGATTGGGTAATTGTAAATATTGTGAATCCTTGACTTACGAAATAATTATAGGTTTGTGATACTTGTGAACTTGTGGGTTGTTTGTACTAGTATCGAGGCTCCACCAATGATATTGAGAGTATGTACTTGTGATGATATTAAAATTGTGATATTATTGTAATTGCAATGATATTAAGATTGTTCACATTAAATTCACTGTTACTTATGCATTGATAATTGTGATGGCTACGATCAAGAGATACGCAAGGGAACATATGTATTGGTGGCCTAGATTTTTATCATCAATGATTAGTTGAGGTTTTCACCAGTATGCCAAGATCATATTTCGGTAGGTGATATGATCCTAGTTTCTATTGGTCATGTGAGCATATCGACAGATGATATGATCCAAGTTTCTGCTAGCTGTGTGAGCATTGGTCGAGATTTTTGCTGGCAATGTTCACAGATACATGATCCAAATTAGGCGCTCATGGATTCCGATCTGAGGTTATCAGCGGATGTGTATCGTAGGATAGACATACGTCATGATAACTTGACATTGCATCACAGTGTTTGTATTCTATAACATTCACCCCATTTCATATCATTCCTTTCTTGAAGTTTTCATATATACTACGTGTGATGTGTAGAATAATTGAACCTTGTATGTTGTTGAGATTAAATTATTGAAAGATTGTGATGTATGTTGATAAATTGAGCCTTGTACATTGTGAAGACTAGACTATGTAGACATTTTATTATGAAATTAAATCTAATTATGTTATTGGTAGTCTATTATTATACTACTTGACTTGGGAAATTAGTTAATTCTCTGGGATATTATTCTATAAAGTGTGTATTTATGTGTGTGTGCGCGCGCGTACGTATTTACATATACATATATATATACATACATATATAAGAGTGTGTGTGTGTATATATATTATATTATGTTGGGACTTTACTAAGTGCAGGTGTGTAGTTTGACGTTATGTGATTGGGTGGATAGGAGTTTTTGTGTTCTTTATTACTCTACTTTAGGTTTAGTTTTCATTTGCTGAGTATTATATTTTTGGTGCTCACCCGTTGCTATATTTTTATAGGTTGTGAGCCTGGTCCCTCTTGATAGACTTCCTAGTATCAGAATCGAGCTTCTGGATTTCTTGAGAGAAAGTTGCATGTCTCTTTGGCAGACCCTCAAGGATTCTTTATTATATTATGTTCTATTTGAGGACTAGATATTGGGCCTTATATTTTCTTTCAAGTATTATTATGTATAAGCTTATACATGTGACACCAGTTCTGGGATGACTTTTAGTTCAATTTATCATGCTTATCTACTATCTTAGACTGGTCTATCTTCTGCTTTTATTATTATATTGGATTGTTCAGGTTTAGACTAACTCGACTTAGTGGGATAGGTTAGTACCATCACCCCCAGTTTTTGGGTCATGATACCTATGTTCTTCTTAGCAATATTTTAATATGTTCCTCATAAGTTATACTTAATAAAAATGATGTAAAATATTGTCTATGAGTTGCAATGTGTTTTTGAAGTCTTTGGGCTTAGTATTGTCTCTAAAGCAAGAGTTTTATAGAGCATCTAATAAATTGATACATAATGTTGTGGTGTGAAACTCTTCCTCTCTCTCCCCTCCTCACACCTTTCTCCTCCCTCGTGTCATTAAGTTTCAAGTCTTTGTTATTTTGAAAAGTTCTTCAATTATTATTATCTACGATGTTATTTGGTTGCGAGGTTGATTTTTCCTTAAATGATTAAAGTGATATTCTTTTCGTCTCAATTTATTTGATGTTGTTTGACTTGATATAAATGGATTTATAGTATAGAATAATATAAATTATTTTATTCAAAATAAATTTAAAAACTTAAAATTTAAATTCTTTGTAGTTATAAGAAAATGATTGTCACTCTCCGAGATGGTACGCTAGGCATAACTGACACTCAGAGACTATTACTTGTCCCTAAGCGAACCACTTTGTCTAATGACAGTCATTCAATTATCTATACAGTGGGAAGTATCAAGATAAAAGATATATATGTATATAGTGGGAAACTCAGTCACTTCTACATCAAGGAAGAAGGGCCAAAACCAATCTCAACATCAATAGCATAAAATAGAATCAAGGGAACTCAGTTTAGAAAGGGGAAAGATCCCAAAAATGAAGCCTTTACTTCTACAGTCAAGGAAGGTACCATGATAGGCCATGGCTACCATGAACTGAAAAGAACAACTCATGTCATATGAAAATAAAAAATTTTGTATCCTCTAAATGCAGGGGAGGACTCACCAATGCCTGGAACTAGGAATGTTAAACCTCAATGATGTATCTTCTAAAGTCCTCTATCTTCTGTATTTGCATCATGAAATGATGCAGCTCCAAATGGCGTCAGTACGTGGAATGCACAATATGTAAAATAGTTGAATGTAAATAATATAAATAGGATAATAGAGAATAACATCAACTCATAAAGATACTCATCTCAACCCAGGATAAAGGGTAGACGATAACTCACCAACATCAATTAAGACTCATACCATCATACCAACATCAAAGTACTATCAATATGGAACCTATTAGGGAGTTTCTCTAATCGACAGTTATCACCTATAAGCCAGTGATGATACAACGAATCGATGTCATTGCCACATCCATCCAGTACCTTGACGAGATAAGGGACGTCCCTATCGATGGATCCATAGTACTATTAAGTTCTCTTTTGGGACTAAGGAAACATTTGTTTTCACGCCTCAATCCTCTCCTACATTGGCCATGTAGTTAATGAGTGCAATTGGGACCCACTTTTACTCATTTCGATGATCAATACTCCTCCCACGACTCAACATACTCATAAAACATCAAACATCAAGATTACTCATCATTTAGTCTCCTTTGGACAAGGAACATCAACTCATCTCTCTAACCCTTGACTCAATAGATTAGGAACATCATTGAGTGATTCAGTTCAAACATTTTAAGATCCAAAGGACATCAATCTCATCAACAATATCATCAACACAATCAACTCAGGACCATGATCCCAGCAACCAGGACATTCAGACCATCAAGGCTTTAGATATCAAACCCTAAGTTCATTTTTGTAATCTTTAACAAAGAGATCATGTGGAGTTTTATACAATAATTCAAATAGATCATTTAAGTAAATAATTCAAGTTTATGATGTTCATCAACTTACGAAATACATAAGATAAGTAAAAATTTAGATAGAATATTCAAGAATGTAACATATAGAGCTCATTATATTCAACTATCAACTTACTACAATTAATGGGGCACATGGAAGAACAATTTTATGTTTTGGATTAGCCTTACATACTTAGGATGATGAACAACTTAATCTTCTTCAAGGAATTTACCCCGATCTTCAAATCCCAAGCTTTCTCTTCTTTCTCTCTCAAGAGTCCTCGCTTAGAAACTAGAAAAAAATGAGTTTTGAGAGCCTTAATCCGATGAAAACAACCCTTAAACACGTTTTTTGGACTTAAGATAGGTTAGGAATGACTAAAGTACCCTTCTCAAATTAAAAGAAAAAAATTTTGATCCCTTAATACGATGTTTGCGACTCGCCTGGGGCACGGACATGTGTATTTCAAAAATTTTCTCAAAATACGTTCTTTTTAGGAAATTGAAAAAAAAACCAAGTGTAAGTCTGTGCCTTCTGGTTTAATTACGAAAAATTATTTTTCGACTAGGTTGCTCTAAAATCCGGTCGAGGTCATTTTCCCACTCAGTTTTTTATGTTGATTACAAATCCAGTCTCAGATTTTCCATTGGAGCTTGGGAAGACGCATTATATGCACGATTCTATTCAAAAGGTATTTCTGTAATCTCATGGGGTGTTGCAATGATATTTTTGGTAGACTGACCAACAAAGAAATTGTGGCAGGTGTGTTGGGAGTTAGGATGAGGGAGCTAATATGTGATAAATAATTACAATGAACCGAAGGATACTAATTAAATGGGCACGTTAACTAGTCCTCCTAGAGAAGGAAATTATAAAGGGTGCCTCCAAATGTAGTGGTTTTGATTTTTTTCCCCATAAAAGAAATTTTATAAAAATATCCTTCATTTTACTTTAAGTTGAATCAAAGTACATTTTTGCGTTGCACGTTAAATATTTTTTAAACAATGCTACATGCTCAATTGTCTCTCAATATTTTTTTATTTTTCTCTTTCTTTATTTTTCTTTTATTTATTATTTTTTTCTCCTCTTTTGTTTCTTTGTCCTTTTTTTTCTTGTTCGTGTTTGTTCTTTTTCATGTTTTCCTTTTTTTTTCTTTTTGATTTTTCTGAAGTTCATTTTTTTTCTTTCTTACTTTTTTTAATTGTTTTTCCTTTTCTCCTTGTTTTTTTTTTCAGTTTTTTCATCTTTTTCATTTATTTTTAAATTTTTCCTACTTCTAGTTTTTGTCAACTCTTGTTCATGAGATTTTACTTGTTGTTTGGAAGTCTTTGGGCTAAGAGACAAGAGTTATAGAACGTATGATAAATCAAGAAATAATGTGATAATGTCAAGTCTTATCCATGGGGTGCAACTTAATCATGAAGTTCTTCATCTAAGTTTTTCCTCCAAGACAAGTATTATAGAACGTAAGTTATACATAATGAAATAGTATAAAATGGCCATGAGGTATATTTTTTAATCCATGAGCTATGTTCTGCCTAGCAAAAGTTAATGTATTCCTCGGAAGTTAGACTTAGTAAAAATGGTATAAATATTTTATCAGGCGCAAGTTGTCATTTGAAATTTTTGGGCTATGTCTTGTCTCTAAAATAAGAGTTATAGAGTAACTTATAAATTAACATATAATGTGGTAGTGTCAAATCTTACCCATGGGACTTAACTTATTGTTTGGAAGTACTTGGACTAACAATTCTTACCTCTATGATAATAGTTATAGAGTATCTCATAAATCAAAATAAAATGTGATATTATCATATCTTGACCATGGGGCTTAACTTGTTGTTTGGAGGTCATTAGGCTAAGAGGCAAGAGTTATAGAGTATATGATAAATCAAAACACAATATACTAATGTCAAATCTTACCCATGTAGCGTAACTTATGAAGTTCTGGATTTAAGTCTTGCCTCTAAGACAAGACTTGTATGCAGAACATCTCATAATTTTGATACAATAAAATAGTGTAAATTATTACCCATGAGGCAAATATTATGTTTAATTCTTGAGCTATATTCTGCCTCTAAGGTAGAAGTTAATGTGTTCCTTATAAGTTAAGTCAAAATGGTGTAAAATTTTGGCCATGAGGCACAACTTATTCTTTGAAGTTTTTGGGCTAAATTTTTCCTCTAATACAAGAGTTGTAAAACATCTTACAAAATTAATACGTAATGTGGTAGTGTCAAGTCTTGCACATGGGGCTAAGCTTGTTGTTTAAAAGTTCTTGGACTAATAGTTCTTACTTCTAAGGCAATAGTAATTGTCACAGCCCAACCCCGGGGCCATGTCTCGTGCCGATTAGGCACTTAAACCAGTATTAAATCGCAAAACCACAA
>JAOTQJ010099154.1:0-11632 GCA_025642045.1 Solanum sejunctum
TGAAAGTTAAACAATTTAAGTTTGATCAATAATTTGTGCATAGATTTTTTATTTTTTTTAATGAAATTTATATATTTGTAAACTATGTAAAAAGTATTCTAAGTTACAATAATTGACAATTCAAAATAGTCAAAAGATATATAAAAAATTTATGTTAAAAAATAGAATTGTTTGAATCACAAAATCTAAAAAGTGCATAGGCCTCCATCAAAAAATAAGTATGAGGTGGCATACAAAAGTAACGTGAGACTTCATTCATAATTTGGTAAGTGGACTATCAGAATTCAGGTCCTCATTTCCAAAAAAAGAGCCAAAGTCCCCCTCTCACTCTTCCTTTTTTACTTTTTTTCTTTTTATTCAATTTTTCTAACTCTTTCTTTGTATAATTATTTTAAATTTTGTTATTTTTTTACTTTAATATTTTATTAATGAGAATAAATTTTCTTGCTTGATTCATGTTCTTTCTAACATTTTGATATTATTTTTCTATTTCATTTTAGTTACCCACACACTAAAAATAGATTTAACATTATTTGTAAATTAATAATGGAAAAAGGGTAAAAAGAATACTTCTGAACTATTTGGAATAGAACAGAAATATCCTGTTATGTTTTGGCACCAAAATACCCCTCAATTAAATTTTATTTGTTGTCAAATTTTGTGTAAAAAAGAGAAAAAAGAGGAAGTTTTAACAAGGGGACTTATGATGCATGTAAAATACCCTACTATTAAATCTCTTTTCTTTTTCTCCAATTTGAATTTATTGTATGAGAAATATGTCACACATTATAAGATGTTATGATAGATGTGGGATAGTCCTATTAAAATAATATGAAGAGCAAAATATGAAGAAATGAGAGTATTACACGAAAATTGATTATACAATATAAATCGTCTCATGTCTCACACCTCACACTAAAAGGCCTTTTTCTTCATTTTGAATTTTTCGTATGAGATATACGCCATATATTATTAAAAAAATAGTTGTATGTTAGATCGAACAAAATGAGCATGCTTAATCAGAACCGGATGATCCTCTCTATCAGCTACATTATTTCCTACTCATTATTGAACTAATGGAATATGAGTAGATGGAGCTAATTGCATAATTTCTATATCATTTTGAGCAATTCAATCAGCACTTGACTGATTGCGAAAGACAAGTTAAACAAATGACTGATTGTAAAAACTGAATCAATTGGCCATTTTCAAGTAATACCACCAACTCATAAAGGATTTGCTTCAATAAATTGCTTCTCCGTCCACTCTGGAGTTTCAAATATACTTGATGAGAGATACGCCAAACCTCTATTCTCTTTTTCTTTTCTAAAATATTTTATTTAGAATTGACTAAAACTTTGAAGTTTTAAAAAGTAGTTGTGTGTTAGATTGGACCTGATGTGCACACTTAATCAAAACTGTTGAATCCTCTCTATGAGCCACAGGCTAGTGGCACCGTTTGGTGCCACCAGTTTGTTCCCGCAACTTTGGAGCCCCTCGAGCTTTACCCCAGAAGCCAAGTTATTGCCATCAGCTCATATAGAGCTGTGGCGTGCACCATTGTGCCGATAGTAGAAAGGTCCAACAGATTCTGCAATTAAACCTTAAACTAGTTTTATTTTTTCTCGATGTGGTATTAAGAGTAAACTAGGGGGAGCTTTTACAAAACAAAGCCAAAGAATAAGAAAGATAAGAACGTAGAGAGATATTTGATTCACAATTTTTTTAATAAATCTTCTTGAATCTATTTTCAAACAGTGAATTGTTAGTCAAAATCACAACTTGAATTAACCTTAGGAACGTAAGCATTACTCTTCAAGCTCAAAGCACACTATATTTTGAGTTGTTTTTGGAAATGTAGTTTTCTGTTTTGGCTTGAGAAGAACAAATAAATGTAATGTGATATAGATCCTGATCAAGAATCAGATAATAAACACATGATCACGACTGATTATTGACAATTTTTATTTGCACTATTTCAAGCACATCTCTTACACACAAAAACTCACATAAAAATAATTGTTTCTTGGTTTAGAATCACATCAAGCTAGCTTCATTTTTGTCATGCCTTGGGAGGGTACCCTTTGCATGGCCGGCGCTCAAAGACTACTGCTTGTCCTCAAGTGAGCCACTTGTTGTCATCATCACCTTTGAATCAACAACAGAAGAATACTCAAGTAGAAATCAAGAAATAGATCAAGTGACTAAATCTTCTCATAGATAAATGTTTTCAATAAACAAAGTTTAGAAAATAATGTTAGTCATCAACCTCTACTCAATGTCTATGAAGCCTCTACCTCTAATATCTAGATGGTACCATGACAGGCCATGCCTATCCAACTCAAGGAAACTAAAGTACAAGTGAAAGTAAAAGGGATCCTCAGAAGATAAGGAGGGCTCACCATCTCTGTAATCGCGGATGTGAACTTCAACGGTGCGTCTGCTGAAGTCCTCTAATATCTGCTTCTGCATATGAAATGATGCAGGCCTAAATGGGTGTCAGTACATAGAATATACTGGTATGTAAAATAGCTGGCAAAAAAAGAACATAATCAAATCAAGTAGCTCAACTCAAAATGAACTCAACTCAACTCAGTAAGATATGCAAGTGTAGGAATAAAATCATGTTTTGGAAATAACTTAATAGTATGCAACCCACACCAATTCGTTCAAATTTTATAATAAAGTAATGCTCCTCAAAAGATACTATAGTATGCAACTCGGTCAAATATGTTATACAATTTAGGGAGTTTCTCTATCCGACAGACTACCCACCATACTCTTTGATGATGCACAATGAACATGATGTCGTTTCTCGTCTTTCCATTACTTGCCAAGGTAAGTCCGTCAACCTCAACCTCATGAAATTATGATCTATCAGCCCCATCCATCGTTTTGGGACAGGAGTTGTCAGAACATGCTGCACAGCTATCCTATACGGGCAACATAGTTATGGGGTATATCCTCTTACCCAACTTGGTGCTCAATACTACTCCCAAAACATTTTCTTTAAAACTCATCTCAAATATCATCATCATCATCTTTCATCAAAAACTATATTTTGAAAATGCAATTACATCATCATCAAGATACTTCCTCAAAACATCAAGTGCTCTGCTTTAAAAATATGCTTCAAAAACATTTACATACAAACTCGGTGAAATATACTCAAAAATCCTCGGGGTTTAACATGATCAGTATGACCATCAACCTCAGTTTCAAACTAATGCATAAAATCAAACATAGTCCTTAATTAGGATTCATTTGAATGAAGACATGAACATAAAACCAATCAAATACTCAATTTCAAGAACATCGTCAAGATATTATTGTATACAAGACAACTCATTAGGTAAGACAATAAAAAATTCGAAATCTTAATTAAAGAATATTAGGGTGAAACTTCACTCGAACTCAATTTCAAAGGATCAACATGTGAGGCGCATGGATGAACTCAATCCAACGCTATGAGTAGCTTTACATACCTAGTAGGAAGATAAACTATAAAATTCGTGAAAAATTTCCCTCAGTCCTCTCGAACCCTAGTCTCCTCTTTTCTCCTTAGTACTAGTTCTTAGAATGAATAACGTAAATGATTGAAAATTTACGCTTAGGAATTGATATAGAGTTGAAAATAATCTCAAAACAACATGGTTTTAGTTCTTGATGGGAGGGAAAACACTAGAATGTTCTTGCTTTTAAAAATAAATGTCAACTATCGTAATGGGGTAAGTGTGCGATGCAGAATTGTTGCACTCTAGTTTATGTTTTGACCTGAAAACTTAAAATGCATTAAAAAAACTATTTTCTATAAAAATACACATAAATCGAATTTGGGAAATGCATTTTATGTGTAATTTTTTGTAAATTGCTTTCCAATTGATTTTTCAATCCTGTTGAAAAACTTTTAAATCTGCGACAGGGCACAACACGGCTCTCTCTCACACTCTTACTGTTTTGGGTTTTCGCTTTGAAAAATTATCTTTTGATTCGGTTGCTTTAAAAGTCAATCGAGACCATTTTTCCACTCAATGATTGATGCTGATCGCATATCCGACCTCAGATTGCCATTGGAGCATGGGAAGACGCGTTATGTGCACATCTTTTATCTAGGGGTATTTTGGTAATTTTATTAGATATTATGCTATCTTCCCCTTGGAATCATCTGTCCTTGAATGAAGAGCGGAGATGGACCTCAAGGCACGAATAGACTCAAGACTCGTCTCAATACGCGATCGATAACTTGAATTCTCGATTCCTCCTCAACCTTAACAAGCTATACTCAGGGTCACGAATAAACACATCAACTCAAGAATAGAAACATTAATTAAGTCAAGAGTAAGAACATTACCTTCAACATCCTCATCACCAGGCATGAATGGAACATCAAAATTCAATCAATTTGAATTGTTTAAACACCTCAACAGTCAGTATTTCAAACTATAGAAGGAAGTCATCAACTCTATTCACGAATGGGGCAATCGTGATATACAAGACTCTACGGACCCTCTCAAGTTTGACTCCCCACCTCAATCGTGCTCCTTTTCATGACAATTTACTTCATCAAGTCAAGCTTATAACTCTTAGTCAAATCTCCACCTAACAACTTCTTCCTCTTCCATTCAAGCCTAACTCTAAATCTCAAGGTGCTAGTACTAAGATGATCATATTTACAGCAATCTGACCCCTCGAAATCTATGTCTCATATCCCTATAGTGACCTTTACTTAAAGAGTATTACTCGTTCTCATCACTCTAATACACTCACATAATGAAGACCACACATTCAAGCATATCACTCTAAGTGCTTCATGGCCTCTTTAAGGTCAATATCATTAGAGGATCTTCAGCCTACCATAGCACCTCTACACCCTCAATCGCATGAACTCTTATGATGGGATTCCTTTACTTATCTATTTGACTCCTCATAATTTCTCCAACTCCTCCTCTATGTCTATAACCTTATAAGGGAATGATATCACCTCATTATCAGAACCAACAACACTCATTCTCTCTCATCAACTGTCACTCCAATAATATCATCAACATTTCTATTAAGACTAAAAGACAAGATCACTGAAAGGGCTTTGAATGAAAGTTCATTAGCATGAACTTTGATAATGAAGTATGATCTCCCTTGTCTATTAAGACTCATCCTGAGTTTACATAACTATACATAGTGTAAAACTCAGGTCATATATCATTCAGTATAGGGTTGGAAACTCTTAGATCGATTACCTTAGATCAGAATTATGGAATGAAGTTATCGCTTTTCATCCTCGAAACTCTAGATGAATGATAATCAATAAGTGGTACATGCGACTAGGCCATAGGCATAATAGTAATATACCAGATGGGAGTAGAGCATCACTTTATCGGGAGAATAAGAAACATAGGATATGGCAAGGAATTGATGTCTTATCTTGATCAACCTATCTCTATCAAAAACTCAAGATTTACTTAGATTTGTAATCTCATTATCTCCCTCTTAATTAAAGGTTATCTTTCTAGTCTTACAAATCAATTCCCTCACTAGGATATAACCTCATATCTCTACATAGTCAAGCAATCACTGTTTGCAAGAATGTTTCAACTCTCCTGTTATGCTATAGTCACATTTACATATAATAGCCACTAAGACTCTCTTCATAAGTACTGGTCTTTTCTTCCTCTTGTCTCTATGGAAATCCCTCTGTCGTTGTTGCTCTTATTGGTGTACATAACCATTTTCCATGACTCTTACGATCTAACCTCTTCTTTTTATCCTATAAACTCCCACTTCTATGCTCCCATACATTCAATTTGTATAGGACTTAGATTACAATGGGAAAACTCATCATCATCTATTCATACGTGCCAATCACTTAGTTGCTTGGGATGACAAAGAATACTTGTATCAGCCTACTCCACATTGACAACTCAAATATAGAGTCTAGATTCTTATAGCAGTCATAACTTAGAGTTTCACACAACTTTAGTGTATCATGGTTACACATCTTAAGCCTCTCCCATCAAATGTTTCATCTTCAATTCTCTGTTTCCATCTAAAGGAAACCTACACCATACGCATAACATTATACTTCTTGTAAGCCAACACCTTAATCTTAAACACACACTATGGTGAACATTTTAAGGCAAATCTCCAACTTAAACTATCACTATCACAATGTTATCTCCTCTTTAACACTTCTCCTCAAAATTCAAGCTTAGGGGTTTATTACTAATATGTGCATCAGACACTTCCCTCATATTATACTAACCTATAACTACTAGATATAAATTATAAATATAGGCTTACTAAAATCTAATAGCCAATAATCGATCAACACATCCCCTCTTCACAACTCATGTACCACTCACCCACTCACTATACCTCCTTATCTGGCTAAGCTTATGACTCTATGAATTTCACAAGGCTCTCCCTCAGAATCATGAGCCTAGTTTAGATCTATCACTTCAAAAGTATTCTATTCCTTCTATTCAACATCTATACTTCACCCTCACTAATATGAATATCAAAATACATCAACATAACTCTCAGTCAGCCATCATTCTTACTATCTTGCCCCTTTATTTCACTCATTGTCCTTCTAACTCTGGGAGAACAACTCTACTCAGGGTTTACAAGACTTTAAGTCACACTTTTGGGTGGTAACATTAAACTCCTTAGAGACATAAATTTCTCTCTCATAGATAACATCAAGGGCAAGTTTCGGAAAAGATAGCTTGGGGTGCATCTCGATTGGCTCAACTAAGTCATCCCTGGTATATCTGTGATATATTGGCGCAACTCAATCTCTATGGACCCTCTCGACTAGAATAGTATCTGTAATAGGAGTAGACACACTAAAAGGTTTAGTAAGAAACTTGGGAACTCAATCAAATTAGTAGCCACATGAGGGGACACAACCGATGGGATTGCACTAAGGTCGACCAATACAAAACAATCAAGAGTAAAGACTCGAATTATACTTTTCATAATATCCTAGAGTATTCCTGTGATCTGGGTGACTACCATGGCACACAATTGGTCTATGGCCTCGCTCGTGCTAGAAGTAGCATCTCTCTTGTTTCCTCTAACTGGTGGTATATATCTAGTGGGTGGATCTTGATTATCCCAGTTTGGACAATCCCTCATAAAGAGACCCTCTTGGCCATACTTATAGCATTTCTTAGTACCCTTTCGACAATTTGCCAAATGAAGTTTGTCACACTCTCTACATAGTGGATTTCCTTTATGGTCTCGAGCCATACTTCCTCAAGATGAAGGGTTCCAAATCTTGAAAGGTTAGTTCTCCTAAGCCTCAGATTATATCTATTATTATATGTGGGTGCACTCACTGGTGGCGGTGCATAACTCCAGGTATTCTGCAAAAAGGGGTACTTATTTCCCTTCTCTTGGTTAAGTTTACTATACTCCAATCCTATTGGCTCAACCTTTTTGCTTTGAGGTTCTTCTATCTCACTCTCATTGTCCTCTTCTACCTATCAATCATACACGACAAGTTGGGTAATAGGGTAAATCTTCTCAGTGCTTATGGTATCCCTCAAGTCCATAGTGCATTTAGAAGGCATGGTCTACAAACGTGTAA
Organism: Solanum sejunctum; assembly: GCA_025642045.1. NCBI lineage: Eukaryota > Viridiplantae > Streptophyta > Magnoliopsida > Solanales > Solanaceae > Solanum > Solanum sejunctum. Next base: position 7,592 of record JAOTQJ010099154.1, read on the forward strand.
AGCATGATTTAGAAAAGAACTTTCTAGAGTTTGACTCTATTACACGATTTAAAATATGAAAGAAGTGAGACAACTCCTAATTTCCTATAGCTCCCCTACTATGGATATGGAGTTCTTCATACCAATAATAAGGACTCCACTATACATGGCTTCATAGACTCCCAAAGACACTTGAACTCTGTGCTTTGATACCAAGTTTGTCATGTCCCGAGAGGGTACCCTTGGTGTGACCACCGAGCGAACCACTTGACCTCATCATCAGTTTTGACTCAACAGGGGAAGAATACTCAAGTAGAAATCAATAATAGATCAAGTGAATAAATCTTCTCATAGATAAATATTTTCAATAAATAAAGTTTAGAAAACAATGGCAGACATTAACCTCTACTCAATGTCTATGAAGCATCTACCTCTAACATCTAGATAGTACCATGACAGGCCATAGCTACCCAATTCAAGGAAAATAAAGTACTAACGAAAGTAAAAAGGATCCTCCAAAGGTAAGGAGGGCTCACCATATCTAAAATTACGGATTTGAACTTCAATAGTGCTTTTGCTGAAGTCACCTAATACCTACCTCTACATCATGAAATGATGCAGGCCTAAATGGCGTTAGTGCATGGAATATACTGATATATAAAATAGCCAAAAGGAGAAAACATGATCAAATTGAAGTAGTTCAACTCAAATGAACTGAACTCAACTCAGTAAGACATGCAAGTGTAGGAATAACATCATGCTTTGGAAATAAATCAATAGTATGCAACTCACACCAAATTGTTCTAATTTTATAATAAAATAACGCTCTTCAAAAGATAATCTAGTATGTAACTCGATCAAATCAATTTAGAGAGTTTAATTTCTCTAACCGACAGACATCCCACCACCCTCTTTGATGGTGCACAACGAACACTACATCGGTGCTCGTCCATCCATTACTTGCCAAGGTAAGGACATCAACCTCAACCTTGTGTAATTGTTATCTATAAGCCTCTTCCATCATTTTGGGACAAGAGTTGCCAGAACGTGCTGCACAACTATCCTACGCTGGCAACGTAGTTATAGGGTATTTCTTCTTACCCAACTCAATGCTCAATACTACTCCCAAAATATCTTCTTTAAAACTCATCTCAAATATCATCATCATCATATTTCATCAATAAATATATTTGAAAATGCATTTATATCATCATCAAGATACTTCTTCAAAATATCAAGTGCTCTCCCTTAAAAATATGCTTCAAAAACATTTACATATCCTCAAAATTCTTTCTCAAATCATTATTTATACTCAAATCTCATAGTTATGCAGATTCAGTAAAATATACTAAAAAATCATCAGTGTTTAACATGCTCAGTATGACCATCAACCTCAGTTTCAAAATAATGCATAAAATCAAACATATTCCTCAATCAGGGTTCATGTGAATGAAGATATGAACATACAACCAATTAAATACTCAACTTCAAGAACAACATCAAGATATTATTGTATACACGAAAACTCATTAGGTAAGACAATAGAAAACTCGAAAACTTAATTCAAGAATTTAGGGTGAAACTTTGCTCGAACTCAATTTCAAAGTATCAACATGTTGGGCACGTGGATAAAGACAATCCAATGCTATGAGTAGCCTTACATACCTGGTAGGGAAATAGAAAATGAAATTCGCAAGAAATTGGCAGCAATTCTCTTGAACCCTAGCCTTTTCTTTTCTCCTTAGCCCTAGTTCTTAGGATAAATAGCTTAAATAAATGAAAATTCATACTTGGAATTGATAGAGGGTTGAAAATGACCTCAAAACAACATGGTTTTAGTCTAGGATGGGAGGAGAAAATACTAGAATATCCTTGGTTTTAAAAATAAATGTCAAGTATCATAATGGGGTAAGTCCACGATGCTGACTTGTTGCACTCCAGTTTATTTTTTGGCTGAAAACTTAAAATGCATTAAAAAACTATCTTTCTATGAAAATACACATAAATATAAATTGCATTTATCAAATGCATTTTATGTGTATTTTTTTATAAATTGCTTTCTGATTGATTTTTAATTCTCGTCGAAAAAAATTTAAAAGAAACAATTCTTGTTCCACGACAGGTGCGCGACGCACCTCTGTCGTACACTCTCACTATTTCGAGTTTTCGCATCAAAAAAATTATCTGTTGATTCAGTTGCTCTAAAAATCAACCGAAATCATTTTTCCAGCCAATTTTTCATGTTAATCGCATATTCAGACTCGCATTTGCCATTGAAGCATGGGAAGATGTGTTATGAGCACATCTCTCATCTGGGGGTATTTTGATAATTTACTAGGCATTACAAATTTTAGATTTGTCAAACTTTACTATCAGTAACATTTTTAAGTTAAAACAACTGTCAAAAAATCTTTTAAGTTCAAATGTTAGTATCATTAATATTCTGTAACTAAATTTTCAAAATTTGTGATTGAATTGTTAAGAAATACTACTGTTAGTGACATACTAATATTTTATGTGTAAAATGTTTCTCACAGTAACGTATTATAAAATGTTACTATGAGTAACATATTATGTTAAAAACGTTACTGATAATAATATTTCTTAAGTTAATGTTGTTAAATAAAATGTAACCTAAAACGTTATTGAGAAATACGTTTATATTAGTTTTGTAAAAAAAAGTTAAAAAAGTATTTTTCTGGTGAACTGATTTAAATAATGACTTACTTTGATCAAAGATTATAAAGAAGAAGAGCATCTACTAAAATAATTTTGTCAAATCAAACTTAAAAATTTCATTTGTAGTAAAAAAGGAAAGTCATCTTTTTTCTTTTTTCTCTCTTTTTACCATACGTCTATGACACAAAAACCATTTAAAAGAAAGTACACAAAGTTTAATACTATCACGACCCAAAACGAGGTCATGACTAAACGACCACTTAATTCCAAACCCAAGGATAAAGTACACTTAAAGGAAAAACCCCAATAGGTAAATAGTCATTACATAATAGTTAGTCCATAAAATCGAAAATACATAAACTAGTGAAATAAGTATATCTCAGTCTTCGAATAGAGATAAAGACTAAATAACTAAGATAGAATCCAATGGCAACTCGAACCTCTGAGTCTCACCACTAGATTTGGTATAAACCAATTGCACGAGCAAATCAACTACCATGTGGATAATCCTGACAAGAATCTACGGGGGAGAAAAAAGTAGGGCTGAGTACACATAATATATATCCAACATATTTAACTGACTGGGAATCAAAAATTGAATAAACTATGAAATAATTTAGGAATGCTTCCACTTGCAACATGAGAACCAGTCCAGTATTGATGCCGCCAATTTATATAGAATAACGTGAATAAAGTAAACATATAATCTCAATTAAGTTAATCCAAAATAACCATAAGTAATACAACGGTATGTTATGCAATGCAATGCAAGGTGAAATAAAGATTGTCGCATAGCCTATCGTACACCCCCGTCGAGCTAAGGCTCCAAAGACTAAGGGGACCCATGGGGACCTCGCAAGCCATATAACTCAATCACAATATATCAACTGCCTTGCCACCTAACTCATGGATGAGGACTCATGATAATAATCTAAATATATTATGGTCAAGGACTCATGATAATAATTTCAATATATCAACTACATTTCCATTTAAGTCGTGGTCAAGGACTCATGATAGTAATCACAATATATCAACTACCTTGCTGCCTAACTTGTGGTCAAGGACTCATGATAATAATCTCAATCTATCATCTACCCTGCCACCTAACTCATGGTTAAGGACTCATGATAATAATCTCAATATATCAGCTACCTTGCCACCGAGCTCGTGGTCAAGTACTCATGATAATGATCTTATGATATGTAGTATGAGGACGCATGCAATCAAGACACAATTATGCAAGCAACATTTCTGTCAATAAGCATAAGAATTGTTAAAGTTCTCAAAGTTTAGCAATTATAGTTGTTAGACCCCGTAATTAACTAAATGGACGTTAAGTGCTCATTCGGGGAAATTGTTGTGATTGAGGTGTCTTTTAAG
>JAOTQJ010099165.1:0-11632 GCA_025642045.1 Solanum sejunctum
AGAGATATCAACCTTACCAATTCATATTAAGATGTGTAAATATTATATTCAAAAAAGAATTTCTTATATTATTAGTTTGAATTTTGCAATAACAGAACCTGACAAAATCAGGTATCTGCCCAAAGAAGTAAATATCAAAGGATGGGTTCCAAAACCCAAAACAGTCAGTCTCGAAAAAACCAAGCACTATCACAGCTAAGTCCTCCAAGGAAGAACTCAAAAGGAAGCTGAAGTAAGCCCTACAAAATATTGATAATCATTAAGAAACTGCAATAATGAAAAATATTTAAGTAAGCTTTCTTCGTTACGAATATAAGCTACATTATTGTAGTTTCTTCTTGATTATTAATATTTTGTAGGGCTTGCTTTAACTTCCTTTTGAGTTCTTCCTTGGAGGACTTAGCTGGGTTGGTTCTTGATTTTTCCGTGACTGACTGTTTTGGATTTTGGAACCCTTCCTTTGATCTTTACTTCTTTGAACAGATACCTAATTCTCTTAAGTTTTATTATTGCAAAATTACAACTACTAATATAAGAAATTCTTTTTTGAATATAATATTTACATATCTTAATGTGAATTGGTAAGGTTGATATCTCTTGCTTTAGTTGAAAGTCTTCAAACCATTGCAAGAACTATTTAGGAAGAATTTCGTAATTTCCTCCAAAGTATTTCCACCATTCATAAAACCATCTTGGTATGATGGTAGTTACTAGCTCAGGGCAATATTTGATTAACCATGTGTGTTCGGGTCTAACATATAGAAAGTTAAACTAGGCATCTTTATAAGTATACCTGCTGTAAGCCTGGGGCTGTGATTCATACTCAGAGGTATGGGACTAAGCAAATGATCTACAGGCCATTCGAATGGAGATATGATCTTTTTGATTACATCTAGAGTACTGAACGAATTTTGGATTTTTCTCACTGAGGTGTGTTCTATTTTAATAGAATTGGTGTCTATCAGGATTGCTTTAAAGAACAATCTAGTGTATACTGATTCCTTGCTGTCCACATAGTTATTGTTGATGTAGCAAGGTTTAACCAAGTCTATAACCTTACAATTTTCATATTATTTATCCAGGGCCAAGAATGAAATCACCTTGGTAGTTACATATTCAAATGTTTTTACTTTGTGGGCATCGTTGGTGCCTTTGGAGTGGTCATTAGTGCCTTTAGAGTGGTTATGCTGGAGTCCACTACTTGTGCAAAAGATTCAAGGATTTTCATCTCATCACTCTTTTTGTTCTATTTTACAGAATGATCTTGAGAACTAGACTTTGCTTCTGGTCTTGCAATTTTTGGGAGTTCGGCTAATACCAAAAATTTGTTCAAGTGTTGAGGAAAAGGTAGAGGGGGAAAATATGGCCTTTGTTGAAATAGACTGGTCGCAAAAGGCCTTACTGAGGGCCTTTCTTCTTTGGCTCCTTTGAATTGGGAGTCAGGTCTTACTGGCTTCATTCCCTGTTAGGAATTCTATGGTTAGGAAATATGGAAGAGAATTGTTTTCTCATTTGATAAATTCAATTTTAAAACCAAATCTAGACAGTAGAGCATGCCATCTAGCAAATATTTGTTTTGAAACAAGATTTTTCACATCCTTTTGCAAAATTTCTTTAGCGGATTTACAATTTACTCTAAGAAAATTCTTTATTGATCAAATCATCTTGAAATTTTGTGATATATATCACTATAGAAAGTACTTTTTTTACAGTACTATAATTTTTTTGGGCTGAGTTCTAGACTCCGGAGGTGAATCTTACTGGTTGTTCACAACTATATTGACTAATTTTTTTATTTAAGAATGCCCCCATATCCTATGTTTGAGGCATCAGTTTCAACTATCATGAGAGCTTCAAGATTTGATATGCCTAAACATGGAAGGTTTTGAACTAACTCTTTGACTCTGTTTACATTATTAGTTTGTTCTTTACTCCAAGGTACTAGATTTTTCCTGAGTCTCTTGTAGAGAGGTTTGCAGACCTGTCTAATGTTAGGAATGATATCTACTACATAATTAAGGCTTCCTAAGAACCTTTGAAGTTGCATTTTATCCTTAGTTTCATCGATAAATTTACTGGAGAACTCTATGGCTCTACAATTAGGTTTGTGACTACCTTGATAAAGGTCATGTCCTAGAAATTGGATAGAAGTTTGAAAAAGTTTCATTTTTAGCACTTATTACTAATCCATTGGCATTAATTATTTTAAAGAAGATGTTAAGATGCTTGAAATAAGAATCTATGTCCTCGAAAAATATTAGTACATCATTTATATAGACAATAGACATGTAGTTGAAGGGATTAAAAATCTGGTTCATTATATTTCGAAATTCAAAAGGGGCATTTTTTAAGATAAAAGGCAAAACATTCCATTCATAGTGTCCAAAAGGCATATTGAATGTTGTTTTAAATTTATCTTTTTCTATAATTTAGATTTGCCAGAATCCAGACTTCATATCAAACTTACTATAAAGATTTGCTTTATAAGTTCTTTTTAAGAGATCCCTTTTGTTAGGAATCGGATGTTGAATCCATTTAAGGACCAAATTTAGAGGTTTATAGTTGATTACTAACCTAGGAGTTTCTCTTTCCTTTTCTGCTTTGTTATTGACATAAAAGGCTGAGCAATTCTAAGGAGAGTTAGAGTGACGAATAATACCATTTTCTAATAAATGGTTTATTTCCTTTTTACGAATTTCCATCATTTCGTGGTTCATTTGAATGGGCCTAGATTTAGTGGGGATGTCTTTCTCATCAAAGCCAGTAATGACTTTGGGTGTTCCATAGTGGCCGGTTCTATCAAGGCCAAAGGCCTTCTCATATGTTTAATAAGAGGGTTGCCAATAACTCTCCAAGGGCCCAAGGTGTTGGGGGTGCAGTTCCTAATGATGGGTGTCCAAAATGTGGTAAGGGTCATAGTGGCCCGTGCTTTGATATACTAATGCTTTTTATGGTTATGGGGAAGTTGGGCATAAGTTGATGGATTGCCTTCAAAATCGCAACAAGTGTAAAGACGTTCGTCCACAAGGTGCTGTTGTGATTCCTTTAGGGAGAGATGACCCACAAAATGGTGCCCAAAGGCACAAATTGATTCTATGCACTCCAAGGGTATCACAACCGAAGCCACATGACTAGATATGACATGATGCAAGGGGAACCCGAAGAGACTCCAAGCAAGCCTTTTAGAACATCATTACACATCCTTGATAGCCGAAGCAATAAAAACAAACATCAAGAGGTAATAAAGTGGGGCAAACTGGGCTAAGGGAAAGCACTTTCATATCATAGACATCAAGAACTACAGAGTCAAGGCTCTTAGCATAGATACATAACATGTCTAACAAACACTTTTTATACATAAATAAAAGTGGGGGCCAAGACAAAGAAGCCAGGATCACCGTGATAGTCAAAATAAAACATAAGGAAGAAAGTCTCTATACATAATAAAAGCAATATAGACTAAGGTCCCTAAAGTGGAGAACTCAACAACTAGCCTAAGTAATATCAAACCAGCCATGTGGGGGAGGAAGATGATCAACTTGGGCGCTGGTTCCTACATGGTGATATCATGTAGGCAAGAGTGTGCATTAGTACATTAAAATATACTAAATATGTAGGATGTAATGCAACAAGAATTAGGCATCATGGTCAAAATGTGTAACAATAGGCAATAGGCATAATATAACAATATGACATATATGATCAATACATAAGTAAAACATACTTAAGTAGCTCATGCTCATATAGGATATCATATGTGTATAAGAGACCAAGCAAGATTTTTAAGGTATAAACCCCTTGGTAGTTGATGATGGCTTCACCCCATCACCCCGGTGTTATAGTACAAACCCCTCACATGGTTGATGATATTCACACTTTATCACCAGGTGGGGAAGTACAAACCCCTCACATGGTTGATGAATACAAACCCCCACCTCAGTTGATAAGTATAAATTGCTACCTCGGTTACCTGGGCTCTTGTCCCCCCGTATCGAGTATGGTCCAATGCAATAGTTTATATAGAGTATATCATATGCATATGCTCATTTCGTCATCACATAGTCAATCATATCATATCTCATGCTTTGGACCTTTAACTCCTCAAGAAACCATATCTGCACATTTTATCAAACACTTAGAGGGTGTGTAGTGCTAGTATAAAACCATGAAATATAGATATGAAATCATGGCAGAAATCCATTGTAAAATAATCAATAAATACCTTACAACACCCTAAAGCAATATGCATCAAACCCCTCCTCAAATCTTACAATAAAGCAAAGATTTATAGCTCAAAACATAGAAAACAGTCATAATTTCACATAGCTTTAACATAGTGTGCAGTGAATTTTATAATAAGCAAGATCCATTTGTAAATCAACTTTAAATCATGCAATTTGAGTAAAAGGAGGCTTGAGTATCATAGGTGAAAGGAACCTATGAAATAATCCCACATACCTTAGCTTGGAAATGAACTGGATGAAGATTGGAGATGGAGACTTGAAGCTTGAAGAAGAACCTTGAAGGGAAACTTAGTTTTGGATGAGGTTTTGAGACTTGAACTTGGGAGTGAAATTATGGGTAAGCATTTGAGTGAGTATTGGGAAATCTTTAGCATGATATAAGAGTGAAATAAGCCTAAATATATGTAAAAAGACATTTGGGAACACTTACGCTAATGACTTAAAAGTCTTGGACTGCATAGAAATCACTGGACTAGAAAATACACCTCTCCGCATCGTGGAGAGGACATGAAGACAACTTCTCTTCATCTGCGCACTCTTGGCGTTGCGCGGAATGCTCACTAGAATTTGTCAACTTCAAAAATCATAATTGCTAATTTTTTGCTCTTAAATTAGGTTTAGACCCTTCCTCCCCTAATTTTGCCCCCCTGAACAAGAATATGAAGTCAAATTTTTGATATTGCACATAGATTTTTAGATATATGGAATTTAAACTTCCAAGCATTCTGAGGCACATATTCGGGCACGTTTTTGAGGTCATTTCAATATGTCTCCCTTGGTAACATTCATCCTCGAAAGTAAAAGAGATGTACAAAATAAGAATGATCATAAAAAACCAGCCCCAACTATAATGCAACGTTACATTTAAAACACCATTCTCAAAATCTTAATATAAGTGTAAAATCATCATAATCTTGCCAACTTAAACATGAATGCATATGAATGACATAGGGGCTGAAATACAAGACTTGAAATCACATAGGGGACCTAGGATTAGTACCTTAGGTTTGAGTGGAGTGGAAGAGATAAGGAAACCACTTTTGCATATCCGCTTGGGACTCCTACGTAGAAGTTTTGATTTATTGGTTCCTCCAAAGGACCTTAATGGATGCCACCTCCTTGTTCCTCAATCTCTTCACTTGCCTATTCGAAATCTGAACTTAAGTCTCCTAATAAGTCAAGTTATCCTCAACAACACCCACAACATCAAGAGGCACAATAGCATTAGGATCTCCAACACAATTTCTCAATATAGAAACATGGAACACCGGATGAACTAAATTTATGTCACTAGGCAACTTCAATTCATAAGCTACCTTGACAACCCTCCTCAAGACCTCATAAGGACCAAAATATCTTGGACTCAACTTTTCTTTTTTACTAAAATGGACCACACCTTTCGTTGGAGAAATTTTCAAATAAACCCAATCACCCACTTTGAATTCAAGGTCTCTTCTTCTTACACCGGCATAGGATTTTGGATGACTTTGGGCTGTCTTCAATCTTCCCTAATCATCCTAACCTTCTCAAGAGCCTCCATGACCAGATCCTATCCCAATAAAGTCACCTCTCCAACCTCAAACCAACTAACTGGTGATCTATGATGTCTCCCATAAAGAGCCTCAAAAGGAGCCATATCAATGCTAGAGTGATAGCCATGGTTCTAGGCAAACTCAATCAATGGAACATGGTCATCCCAACTACCCCTCCATAACAATACATATTCCCTAAGCATATCTTCAAGGGTTTGAATTGTCTTTTCGGCTTGGACATCCGTTTGAGGGTGAAAGGCCATACTAAGGTGAACTTTTGTACCAAGACCCTTTTGGAAAGACCTCCAAAAGTGTGAAGTGAATTATAAACCACAATCTGATATGATGGACAAAGGAACCCCATGTAACCTTACTAACTCATGTGTGTACAACCTTGCATACTCTTAAGCCCCATATGTGGTCTTAATCGGTAGAAAGTGAGCTAATTTCATCATCCTATCAACCACCACCCAAATGAAATCAAAATCTTTTCTAGTCTTGGGCAACCAACCACAAAATCCTATTAATCAATTCCCACTTCCAAGTAGGAATCTCTATGCCTTGGGTTAGACCACCCGACCTTTGATGTTCAGCTTTGACTAGCTGACAACTATGGCAACTTGAAATGAATTTGGCAATGTCCCTCTTCATGCCTCCCCATCAATATACGTCCTTCAAGTCTCTATACATTTTTGTGGAAACGGGGTGGATGGAATAAGAAGAATTATGGGCCTTATCAAGGATCTTCTCCCTCAAACCATTAACATAAGGTACACACAACCTACGTTGGTACCTAAGGGCCCCATCTCCTCCTTGGGTGAAAACCTCCACTTTGCTCTCTTTCACCAAGGCCTTAAATTCAAGCAAGTAGGAGTTAATATCTTGTTTTGCTATCTCCTCATCAACCAATTAAGACTTTGACCCATCAATAACCACAACACCATCATCTTCAACCTCTTCCAACGTAACCCCTAATCTAGCCAATTAATGCACCTTCCTAGCCATCTCCTTATCACCACCATCAACATGGGCTAGGCTACCCATAGATACCCTACTCAAAGCATCCGCCAGCACATTTGCCTTACCCAGATGATACTACATACTCATATCATAGTCTTTAAGAAGTTCTAACCATCTTCTTTACCTCAAATTGAGATCCTTTTGAGTGAAGACATATAGGAGGCTCTAATGATCGGCGAACACATCCACATGCACACCATACAAGTAGTGACATGAAATCTTTAGTGTAAATACAACGATGACTAACTCTAGATCATGGGTAGGGTAGTTCCTTTCATGTACCTTTAGTTGTCTAGAAGCATAAGCTATGACCTTACTATTTTGCATCAACACACAACCCAAACCAACCCGGAATGCATCACAATATACCATAAATTCCTCAAGCCCATTCGGCAGTAATAATATAGGGGCAAACACAAGCTTGTCTTTTAATGTTTGGTAACTTCTCTCACATTCATCGGTCCCCGCAAAGTTAACCTTCTTTTGAGTCAATTTTGTCGTTGGGGAAGCTATGGAGGAGAACCCATTCACAAACCTTCTATAGTAATCTGCTAAGCCCAAGAAGCTCCTAATATTAGACGGGGTCAATGGTCTAGGACAATCTCTAATCACATCGGTTTTCTTAGGATCCACTTTTATACCATCCCCCGACACCACATGACCCAAGAATGCAGCCTTCTTCAACCAAAATTCACACTTGTCATATATGGCATACAATTTCTCCTCCATTAATCTTTGCAACACAACCCTCAAATGCCCTATATACTTCTCCCTACTATGTGAATAGATCAAAATATCCTCAATGAAGACCACAACAAAGGAATCGAGGTAAGGTTTGAAGACCTTATTCATTAGGTCCATGAAGATGGCCGGTGCATTAGTCAACCCAAACAATATCACAACAAACTCATAATGCCCATATCTAGTCTGAGAGGCTATCTTGGGAATATCACACAACCTCACTCTTACTTGATGATACCCGAATCGAAGATCAATCTTAGAGAAGAAGCTAGCCCCTTGCAATTAGTCAAACAAATCATCAATCCTTGGAAGAGGATAGCTATTCTTGATGGTGACCCTATTGAGTTTCCGATAGTCAATGCACATTCTAAGTGACCTGTCCTTCTTTTTTACAAACAACACCGGGGCACCCCAAGGTGATTGGCTAGGTCAAATAAATTCCTTCGCCAACAAATCTTTCACTTGTTCCTTCAACTCTGCCGGGGCCATACGGTAAGAGGGAATGAAGATAGGTTGAGTATCGAGGAGAAGGTCTATACCAAAATCTATTTCTCTTTTGGGAGGGACACCGCGAAGGTCATTTGGGAAGACATCTAGAAACTCATTTACAAATGGAATCGACTCTATGGATGGGCCTTTAGACTCCATATCTCTAATCCTTACAAGATGATAAAGACACCCCTTAGAGATTAACTTATGGGCTTTAATGCATGAAATGAATCTACCCTGAACCATCACATCTTGACTTTCCTACTCAAGGATGAGTTCTTTAGGGAATTGAAACTTGATCCTACGAGTTCTACAATCAATAGAGCATAGTAAGCATGCAACCAATCCATCCTAAGAATGACTTTGAAATCTACCATGTCTAATTCAACAAGATCATAAGGGAACAACTTATGGAAATGCAAATAGGACAACTCTTATAAACTTTTTTAGAAACAATAAAGGCACCAATAGGAGTAGACACTTTATATGACTCATGAAATAACTTGGGTCAACATGGAGCTTTATAGCAACAAAAAGGGTAACAAAGAAAAGAGTGGCACCCAGATCAATCAAAGCATAAATATCAAAGTAAAAGATTTTCAACATACTGTTAACAACATCAGGAACCTCACCAATCCCTTGCCTCCCATGTAGAGCATAAAACCAATTGTGCCTCGGAGCACCACCTTAAGGACTACCTCTACCCAATGAAATCATATTTGCACCCATGCCCTTGCCTCAGTTTCTTGGACAATCTGACTCCTCCTTTCTGACCAAGTTCCCCACATTCAAAGAATGCATTAAAACCTTTCAAACATGGGCCTATATGAATACTTCCACATTTAGGGCACACATCAATAGGAGCCACACCATTAACACCTTGACGCCTAGAGATGTCATTGGCAAATCCCCTATTAGTACTATAAGAAGGCCCTTGGCCTTGATGAAATCTAGCACCTTTTTGGAATTTACCCACAAATTAGGCCCTCTTGGCCTCATGACCCCTTCTATTCCTCAATTTCTCATCCTCCATTTGCTCGGAATAGGTCATCAGCCGAGATAAGTCCATGTCACTAATTAGTATGGCAGACCAACATTCTTCACTTACCAAATTGGAGACCCCCATCACGAACTTGTTCACCCTAGATCTAGGATCGACCACCAAATGAGGAGTATACTTTGAAGTTGATTAAACTTGAGGGCATACTCCCTCACACTCATAACACCTTATTTCAAGTTTATAAACTCCACCAACTTAGCTTCCCTAAACTTAAGAGGGAAAACCTAGTTAAGGAAAGCCAATTTGAACTCTTCCCAAAATACCACATTACCAATTCCCTTCTCACCCTTCCATTGATCATACCATATTTGGGCTACCCCTTTGAGTTGGTAAGCCGGTAACTCTACCTTTTCAATCGTCCTGACATCCATGATATTCAAGATCTTATAGACCTCGTTAATGAACTCTTATGGATCTTCATCCACCTTTGACCCATAGAACACTGGAGGATTCATCCTCATGAAGTCTCTTACCCTAGCTCCCGAGGTAGTAGCATGAGGGGCTTAGGCCCCTTGGTTGAATTGGTTGGCCACAACTTAGGCAAGAATAGTAAGAGCATCGCGGAACTCACCATTGTTAGGTTGCTCCTCGGGAGTTTGGGCCCTTTTTACTCGAGTATTTAACATGATCTAGCATAGGAAAGAACAACCATTAGGGGAAAAAACTTACCACAACTCTATAGCACGACTTAGAACATGAAGAAGGCAAACATTTCCTAAAATATCTCATAGCCTCCTAGTCATAGTCATGATATGCTTCACAACCATGAATATGACTTTAATCGACATGATGTGTTGGACTGCGAGGATCTATCAACCTAGTGCTCTGATACCAAGTTTGTTACGACCCAAGCCGAGGGCCTAAACATGACATGAGACAAGGGGAATACAAAAGGACCCCAAGCAAGCCTCTTAGAACATCATTACACATCCTTGGTCAAGGAAGCAATAAAAACAAGTATCAAGAGATAATAAAGTGGGCCAACCAGTGGTAAGGGAAATCACTTTCATATCATAGACATCAAGAACAATAGAGTTAAGGCTCATAACATAGATGCATAACATGTCCAACAAATACCTCCAATACATAGATAAGAGTGGGGACCAAGACAAAGCAACCAGGCTCACTCTCATAGTCAAAATAGAACATAAGGAAGAATGTCTCAATATATAATAAGAACAACATAGACTAAGGTCCTCGAAGTGGAGGACTCACCACTTAGCTTGAGTAGTATTGAACTAGCCACGTGGAGGAAGAGGATGATCAACTTAGGCACCGGTTCCTACATAGTGATATCATGTAGTAAAGAGTATGCGTTAGTATATTTGAATGTACTAATTATGTAGGTTGTAATGCAATAAGAATTAGGCATCAAGGTCAAAATGCGTAACAATAGGCAATGGGCATAATATAACAAAATGGAATGTATGATTAATGCATAAGTAAAACATGCTTAAGTAGCTCATGCTCATATAGGATATCATATGTGTAGAAGAGACCAAGCTAGATTTTCAAGGTACAAACCCCTTGGTGGTTGATGATGGTTTCAGCCATCACCCTGGTGGTGTGGTACAAACCCCTCACATGGTTGATGATAATCACACCTTATCACCATGGTGTCAAAGTACAAAGCCCTCACATGGTTGATGAGTACAAAACCCTACCTCTATTGACGAGTACAAACCCTCACCTTGGTTACCCAGGCTCTAGTCCCCTCGGATCGGGTATGGTCCAATGCAATACTTTATGTAGAGTATACAATATGGATAAGCTCTTTTTATCATCCTATATTTTGTTATATCATATCTCATGCTTTGGACCTTTAACTCCTCAAGAAACCACATCCGGACGTTTTATCAAACACTTAAAGAGTGTGTAATGCTAGTATAAAATCATGAATAATAGATATGAAATTATGCAAGAAAATCTATTGTAAAATCATTAATCAACACCTTGAAACACCCTCAAGAAATATGCATCAAAACTCCTCCTCAAATCTTGCAATAGATAAAATATTTATGGCTCAACATATAGCAAAACAATCACAATTTCACATAGCTTTATTATAGTCTACAACTAATTTCATAATAAGCAAGATCCATTAGTAAATCAACTTTAGATCATGCAATTTCAGTAAAAGGAGGCTTGGGTACCATAGGTGAAAGGAACCCATGAAAGAAACCCACATACCTTAACTTTGAGATGAACTTCGTGAAGATTGGAGATGGATACTTGAAGCTTGAAGAAGAACCTTGAAGGGAAACCTTAGTTCTAGATTAGGGTTTGAGACATGAACTTAAGAGTGGTGATATGGCTAAGTGTTTGAGTAAGTATTGAGAAATGTTTAGGATGATATGAAGGTGGAATAAGGCTAAGTATATGTAAAAACTAGTTAATTTGCCTTGATAACAAGTAGCACATGAATATTCATCATTCGCGAGAATCTTTAGGTTCTTTAGCGGATGACCAGTGGAATTTTTAATAATTCATCTCATCATTATTGATCTGGGATGTCCTACTCAGTCATGCCATATCACAAAAGTTTT
>JAOTQJ010099176.1:0-11631 GCA_025642045.1 Solanum sejunctum
ATGCTTATGGGATAATATATCTACATCCAAAGCAATATTCCGTTATGCACTTGGGTCATATATTGTGCTATAAAATCTAACTTTCTCACCATTTGTGACATGAGTTCATCTCACTCCTTCTCTTTGTCCAGCTATTCCTTAGATATTCGACCCCTTGTAATTGAAGCATAGTTCTCGTGAGTATACCATGATTTGCTTATTTTGGTCACTTCATCTAGTAAAACTGTGGTTGTTGTGAATGTTTGCTTCATAAGCCCATCTCTGACCAGCCGATCTACCATGTTTTTGTTGAGAACACTTAGGCTAACATAGAAATATGCATGTTTACTTCATAAGTCCATCTCAGACCAGCCGATCTGCCTTGCTTTTCTTGACAACACTCAGTCTAGCATAGAAATGTTGCAGCAGCAAATGACTACAAATACCATGGTCAAACAATGAAGAAGAAGCTTGTGAAATCGCTGTCAAGCCTCATGTAGAGGCTAATCATCTACCCTTTTAACAACAACAACAATAAAATACACAGTAGAATCCCACAAGTAGGGTCTGGAATCCCACTACCTTAATAAAGATAGATAGACTATTTTCGAAAAATCCTCGACTCAAAATATCATGAGCAGAATAAATTAGACACATAAAATGGAGAAGCAAGAACGAAACAAGGAAGAGCGACTAATAACAAAAGCAATGATATAAAGTAAATATAATAAAATTAATACACATAAGATGAATACTGACACCATAGGATATAAAGACCTAACTAATCCTACTAACCTATCCTTACTAGACTATTATTCTGCTACTCTAATAAACGACCTCCACTCTTTTCTATCTAAGGTCATGTCCTTGGTGAGATCAGATGTTGCCATATCTTGTCAGATCACCTCCCCACAATACTTCTCTAGTCTATCTCTACTCCTCCATATAGATCCGAAATCCAACATCTCACACCTCCTAACAGGAGAATCAGTACTTCTTCTCTGTGTATGTCCAAATTATCACAGTCTATCTTCCATCATCTTGTCAGCCACAGGGGCTACCCTTAGCTTCTCTCGAATGATATCATTCCTAATCTTACCACTCCTAATTTGTCCATACATCCATCTAAACATCCTCATCTCCACGACCTCCATCTTCTGAACATGTGAGCTTTTTATTAGCCAGAAACTCCTCATCTTGATCATCCTTGAAGGTTGGAGGAATCGCTTAAGGAACTCATTTTGCAATTCTTCCCATGATGAAATTGATCCATGGGGACATTTAGATAACAACTTCATGGCATCACCCATTATGGAACAAGGGAAAACTCTCACTCTAATAGACTCTTATGTGACTCCCCAATACTTGAATGGTGAATACACATCAATAAAATTCAGGAGGTGTTCATGGGGGTCTTCACTTCTTGTCCTCTGAATAATCCCCTGAGTTGAAGTAATGGCAACATTGTATCAATAATCTTTCACTCAGTATATACATCTATTGAGGGCAGCAAAATTGCCTGAACACTGCTTACTTGGTCCCATTTGATATTCTGGAGGTCATTTATGCCTCCCATTATTTCCCCTTTATACTCCGTTCATCATCCATGTTTACACCTATTTTTCAATCAGCAAAAATAATAATAAAATAGTATAAACACTTTTAGCTACACAAACAAAGCTTTACAAACACTTCTAATATGAACACACTGATTCCCAGGCAATAGCTCCACCTTTGATATCTCTCAACTCGACTACTTAAAGGCAAAAAAGGGTTGTAATCAGATAATAACCCAACTTTAGAGGTTGAGGTTGATCTTACAGGGAATCATTTTTCAAGGCAAAAGTGCCTTACTTGACCAAGTAATTGTATGATCTGGGGTTGCAATAATTAAAACAGAGTTCATCTAACATGTTCTAATAGACAAATTTAACAGTTATTAAGGAACAATGTTGGGGATGTGCAAATATGGAATCAATCTATCAAATAGCTTTAGATACTTGGCTACATGAGTTAATAATGAGTGAATAAGTTTGGCTTCTTATAACCCCAACCAGCTATGACATATAGGTGTTTCACATGAATCAGCTAAGATATCATAAGTAGACAGCCGAGGACATGTTTGGCCTAATAAGTCAAGAAAAACACCTCATTCCTTAACCATTGTATCAATGAATGTGGATATCAACTAAAACACCATAAGGTTTCTTGCTATTATATCCATTCCACACTCTAAATGTACCAACTAAGCAACAATCAGAGATCTAAAAGAAAATCGTAGGTTTGTAAACTTGAAATTTATACATCAAACTTAGGAATGGATATAAATTCACGCAAATCAACTACAAATAAGACAAAATATCACAAATCCAACAAACAAATTAAAGACCTATATGAAAAGCATACCCCAACATGGGGTTTTTAGCCACACATGTTAGAAATTAAAGATTGAACACCATAAATAGTAGCAGAAGTCATGTGTAACAAGATTAAGTACAAATCAATTCATTATCACCAGCCAATCATCTCCAATTTAATGCCCAAAAGATTTAAAACCCTAGCTTCCCTTGTATATTAAAAGGAAAGTTCTATGTACTACCACTACTAATTAATCTGATACAGAAGAAACAAATGATGTATAATGTCCTTTCTAAAATTGGTTATATACTTCGTGCAAATGTGTAAAAGTTTGTTCTACAAAATATCGTTCAATGGTCAACGCTAACCATCCCTAAGCACTTTGGTGATGCAATGAATATACACTTGACCATTTTCCTATGCATTTTTATTAGGGTTGTTCCACTACAACACTAGGCGATGACTCTTTCCTCCATCTTTCCAATTTGGCGATGCACCTAAATATTCTTCATATTGCCTTTCTGTCATGTTTTGGGCTTTGGGTGTTGTAACTTTAGGTGGTCACTTATGCAGTTTGGCATATTATTGAGTATGATTTACGACATTGGTCCTGACCATACTTCTAAATTGACTTAGGACCTTGGTTACTACATAGTTAGGTGGTCTCCTTAAGCATTTGGCGGATCGCTAACTATGTTGGTGACACCACTTTTCACTACCTTTCAGCACTTTTGCTCACTTTCTAAGATTTTCACAAAGTATTGCCATTTTGTGCACCTTTAACTCCATTTTCGGTCATAGCAAATGCATATTCGTTTGCAATAGGAATTACTAGCACACTAACGGCATCTTTCATAGCAATTTATCCCCCAAATGAGTCCAAAATATGGACTTATCAACCATAACCCATAAAGGGTTCAGTGGAAGTCCAGTTGGTCTTAAACTCTACCATAATCCAAAATACAACCTACACAAGGCTAAGGGACCCCATTAGGCAACCTCTATGGATCGTGGACCCCTCCACAGCTCGTGGAGGTGACTGGAGTGTTACGTTGGTCAAAAAACCCTAGAATCTTGATTTAAAGCATCGATAAAGTCTCACAAGATTTGGGTCCTACATTGTGATAGTTATATTCACATTTGAGGATGAATGTTCCCAAGGGGAGATATTTGGAACACCACCAAAGTGATTCAGAATACCCTTGTACTAGATTCCTTACATAATGCAATTTTCATATGTATTTTGGAAAATTTGAGTTTGTATTCTTTTTTAGAAGGCAAAATTTTGTAGTAAGAAGGTCTCCTTTGACTTTTAAGTCAACCATATCAAAAAATAATTTTTTGCATGAAAATTACTCTTTTTAGAAGGGAACGCGACCTCTTCACGTTGATGTGAGGGTCCATTTTAGTGTAAAGGAGACCTACACTCATTCCCAGGCCAAAACAGGAGAACATTGAACTTCACAAAAAATGATCTTAATAGGAACAAGTCCACGTTGCCTATTTGTTTCACCCAAGAGTCAAATTGTCTGATAATTTCCAAATTTGAGTAAGGGCATATCCCTTGACCCATATATATGGGTACTTAGAAATTTCATCATTTTTAGGCCCAAAATCACTCTCTAAACCCCTCTAAAACTCTCCAGACTCTCTCATGTTCTTCCACTAAATTCTTTCAAGTTTATAGGTTTCAAGCTTCCTCCATTGAAGGTCAAGTCTTAAGGTGATTTCCCCAAGTCTTCTTCCTCAATTTCAAGGCTTCAAGGTATATGTGTATTTCATCCGTGGCTGCTTCTACCCACCTATTAAGCATGATTTATGATGTGAATATTCATCTACTGAATGAAATTGCATGAAATACTTCTAAGGTTTCCTATTATAAGCTAATTTATTATATTCAAAGTTATGAGTGTTATAATACCATGAAGTATTGGGAAGTTGATGATTTTACAATATTAATTTCATGTTCTTATATCTATGTTTCGAAGGATGGTATGAATGATTGTGGTGGGTGTATTGGAATGATTTTAATGTTGGATTTCACATAATTCCATATTCTAAAACTAGTATAGGTCTTTAAATCTCCATGTGGGTTTTCTAAGTTATGGAATATGACATTATTTTCATAATTCTCTAACAAGGGTTTCTCAGTGATCATTATTGAATGTTTTTAAATGGTTTCAAGTGATGATGTTTACCTCAATCATGTATGTTACCCTTGAATTATTTAAGTCTCTATACATGAACCCACAAAGGTTTTGAACTAAGCTCTTATAATAAAAGTATCTCATGTATGATGAAAATGTGTTACTATATGTATGCAAGTTATGAATATAATGAATGATGAGGTATGTCTAGTATGCTTTTAAATACGTTGAATTCCTATGAAAGCTATGTATTATTATAAAGCCCTCATCATGTTTTTATTGTATACAATTATTGCATGTCATAATTATATTTCTATGTCTAATGAGACTCGTCTATTTAAAGTCAAGAGTGAATATATGATTGAGGTATAAGTAGAATCCCAAACATGAAAGAAATTTAAAGTTTTTAGGAAGGTAGTATACAAGTTAATAGATGCCTCGCAGAATGGCTCACAACGCATATACACCTTACGTGGGTAGGACCAAGGAAGGGAGGAAAAATGGTTAAGTGTACTGGATCCTACAAGTTCAACCACGACACATAAGAAGTTTTATGGCTCATACTGTTGTTCGTAGTTGTAAGTTCCACAAAATTAGATTTTAGTATTTTCGGATGTGTGATCAGACGAGGGATCTATGGCTCATAAGTCAACCTATGACCCATAATAGGGGTTTTGTAAGTCTCTTTCAATAGTTTGTAATAAGGGATAATTTGGCCATTTCCCATAATCCCATTCCTAAACTATGTCGTTTTAGGGACAAACAAAGACCTATTTTAGTCTTTAACCCCTAATTCCCATCATTCTTAACTCTTAAATTCTCTAAGGCAAAAGAGGCTCTCAAAACTAGCAAGAGTAAGCCTTTGGTGTCCAAACTCTTTTCCCCAAAGGCTTCAATTCTATTTCTCTCTAGTTCTCTAGGTATATGAGTTGATTTATTGGTATCTTTTCACCCATAAAGTTCCCTATTATATATTTTTACTTTTCCTTTATGTTCCTCAATTTAAAGTGTATGCTTATGTTGATTTCATGATCTTTATGTTATTATATGATACTCACGAATTTCAACGACTATTGTGCTAAGTAAATATATGCATATTTAAAATATGTTGTTGATTCCACGGTGATTTTTGGCATGTTCAAGGTTGGATGATTTTGATGTTTCCTTTAAAAGAAATTTTCTAAGACTTATGTGATTTATGATTGTTCCATGCTAAAACCAAGAGAATGAAAGGGAGAACAGATAATAAATATTAGAGAGTTTGAGAAACACTTTAAACTTTAATTTCATCTACTAATTTCATTCATGTGATTCTCACTGAATAGTTCGATTTTCTTATGCTAAATTCTTTTGTTTAAGTAATCAATTATGTTATTCAAATTCGTAAGTCTTGTAATTACTCTAATTATGAGTAGCTAAATGCAAAACTAAGGTTGTGGTAGGAACTATGAAGAACTAACAAGGTAAAATCGGATAATTCATTGTTCTTGAAAAGTGTGCATGCATGAATTAATTAGTTCTCTTCCTATTGAATGTTTTCTACTGGTGGCCGACATTAGAACTTGGCTATTGTTACTAACTAGATCAAGGTAGTAATGAATAGGAAAAGAGATTAATCAACAGGATTCAATTGATGTTTCTCGTTTAATCAACCAAACTAGGCCAAGGGGAGATTGTACTGGAACAATAGGTAAGTGTTAGTAATGTCACACTGCAGGGATGGATGAAATCATGTAGTAAAATTCACCTCTTGAGTAGGCCAAAAGTTTTGGTAAATATAACTTATCGTACTGCATGCTAGACACTGAAAAAGAATTTTGTTATCTAGTAAGTTAGGGAATCATGGGAAACTCAATACCCTAGTTCCTCTTCATATTGGTTTAAATCTTGTTTTACCTTATCATTACTTTTACAAGTTATTAGAAACCCCCCTAAGTCTACCCTATCCCTTGTGAGATTCGACCCTAAACTTGGTTGGTTTATATATCTTGACAATGACTACTTTAGCCTCAAAAAAGAGACGTAGCTTGGGCGACATCAAGATTTTGGCATTGTTGCAAGGGAACTGATGTCGCCAAGTTACACCTCTTTTTGAGGATAAAGTGGTTGTTGTCAAGAAATAGAACCTAACGAAGGTTAGGGTCAAATTCAAGAGAATATGTAGACTCAAGAGAATTCGATGACTGCAATTGGAGTAGTTAACCAACTTGCTTCCCCAAAGGGGAGGGGGGTTTACAATAATCAATAGATAAATAAACTAACACATGAGTGAAATCGATATGGAGACAAACTAGGGCATTGTATTCCCCATGATTCCCTAACTTACCATCACCAAATAGCTAAATTATTTTTTTGTGTATAGCATGTAGGACGGTAAGTTATGTTCGCCAAAGGTGAGAAGCAAATTTCACTATGCGACTTAGCCCATCTCTGTAGTGTGCATTACTAACCTTACCTATTGGTTCCAGTACAACCTTCCCTTGGCCTAGTTTGGTTAATTAGACGAGAATATTTCAACCGAGTCATGTTAATTAATTTTTTTCCTATTCATTACTACATTAGTCTAGTTAGTAACCCTAGGTGGGTTCTAATGTTGGCCACCATCAGAAAACATGCAAAGCGAAGAGAGTTAGTTGATACATGCATGCACATTTTCGAAGAATTATGAATTATCCCACCTTATTAGTTCTTCATAGTTCTCACAATCTGGTTGTGGATTTAGCTAATCATGCTATGTTTAGATGCAAGAATCATGAATTGGAAGAACATTATTAAGTACTTACACAATTAAATTAAGAACAAGCAAATCTAACATCAATGAGAATCACAAGACTAAAGATAAAACTAAAGTATAATTGTTCTCAAAGAGTCTCCAATGTAACCTCACTATTTTCTCGCTCTAATTGTTGAGTTCTCAGAGTAATATGCGAAATATTATGAAAAATAACCTTAAAACCTATTTATAATAAGTAAAATATAAGTCTTGAACAAAATAAGATAATTGGTGACACACCTCATGAAAGGGGTTTAAGGGTTGTATTGCATTCCATGGCATGTAATTGAGGTATCGTACAAAGCTGCTAGAAAATTAGACTTCAAGTTTATGATACCCCTCTATGACTCGTAATGTAGTTGACGACCCGTAGGGGGATTCCTCCGATAAATCATCAGAAAGTACCAATCTCTGATATTTGGGACATGAATAATTTTCTATGACTCGTAAATCATTCCCTAATCCGTCTACATATTCATAGAATTAACTTAAGAAAATAGTCCCTCACTGGAATGATCTACATCCCACAAAGGGTCTCGTATTACATCAAAATTCAGCAACTGTTGTATTTCTTCCCAAAATCAAAGGCAAACGTAGAATTATGCAAACATAACACCAAAACACATAAAATTAACTAACATTGCATTGAGAACACACAAAATTCCATGTTTTAAGCATCAAAAGTATTGTATTTTGATAGCACATCAATACCCTCAACTTAACATTGTTGCTTGTCCTTAAGCGATAGACTCAATTTTTATAGATAATAAAGTAACACACAGACCTCAACCCAATGGTATATATCACATCAATTTCCAACTAAAATACCCACACAATCTTTTCAAAACAGAATCAGATAGCCATTTAGCAAACAAATATACACTAGTGCATGTGATAATATAACTATGATAACTAAAGTAATATCAACAAACCACAATCATTGATTAAGTCTATTTCTAACAATGCAATGCAAGTGTGATCATAGAAAGAAGTCCCATATTTGACACTCAATGATGTTTTCATGTATAACCTTGGGACTATGAAAAATCACTCACTCTCACAAGATATATTCATGCATCATGCCTAATACCATAGTCTTTACCCTATACTCGTAGCTAAGACCTTCAATTACTTGGACTAGGATTACTTTATGACTTTCTAGACTTGTAACATAGGCTCAGGGGGCTTTGATATGGTATTTTGGGAATATAGTGACTAAAGCCCCTCCTTGACACTGCGTCTTTCTACACTTTTTCCCTACCAACTCTGTTATTTTCATCTCATTCTCTTTCTCCTATTTCAAGCTTTTATGGGTGTATTCTTTTCATTTTTCAGCATTTTGCCTTGCTTTTGCAATTTATTTTTCTTTTTAGCTCACAACTAAGGTATTACTTATTTTTCTTGCACCCAGTACATGATTTTCCCTTTTTCTCTGTATCGCTAACTTCCCTCCTTATATTTCTATTTCACCAATACACTAGCCACCTCAACATAACCTCCTAGCCTGTGTTGAGGTGCATAATATCCATCCTCGGAACTAGGGCCATTTTTGGTAGCCACCCTCAACTTAGGCTTTTTGTCTCAATCAAGGTGCATAATATTCAAGGAAGGAACAGGGACAATTTTAGAATTTTTTTCAACTAAAAAGGCTAGGTTAGTCAGGTGTTTACAAAGTATAGGATATCTTAGGCTCAAACATTAGGAACAAGCGATATATATTGCAATTTCAGTTTGTCATTTAAGCTAGGTGGGCTATTAAGAATAAAAGCCTAAGATCCTTTGATAATCCAATTAATCTACAGACTAAATTAGAGTAAAAGGGAAAGTTCTGAATTAGCACAAGACACACGAATTTAGCAAATTAAGCTAACACTCACTTGACATTGCATATATTATCAACAAGAGACTCTTAGATCATGCTTTTTATCTCAATTTATCCATACTTATCAAAACAAACATTGTCACCCACCTAAAAATGCATGGTTGCTATCTAACTACTAATCAAAATTTTCGGTTTGTATCTTTTTTCAAAACAAAACACAAAAATATGTTAATGCCAAATATGTTAGTACTACATGCTACAAATATTACCTAAATATCATAAACATGTCAGTTCAACAGAAAGTAAATATCCACGGAGAAAATAACACAGATAAGAAAACTTGAGGATCAAAAGTTGGGGTAGTTATGGAATGAAGCTACACATACTTCACTAAGGACCATAACTACCAATACCCCATCAAAAGAGATGTGCAGTAATGTACAGAATCAAAGTAAAATAAAATGTAAGGGGTCAAAAATCATACTTAGCACCTAAGTGCTAGTGTGTGGATTAGTTTAAAAACCCTTCTCTTATGGGGTAGTCTCCTCATTAGTAGCACTCTGTGTGGAGGGACTAGTACCCCTCACCTGCCCTACCTCACAAGCTTGTCACATCTCCGCCTCTCATCCTGACTCCCTCAACATAAGCTCAAGCTCGTTCTGCTTAGATAGCCGTGCATAAGATCGTACATCATTAGGATTATAGTTTGACTGGGGCCTCTTCCCATGGGAAGGCTGTATAGGCTCATTAGGAGAAAAACAATTTACCAGGGGCACCAGGGGCATAGTCTCAGGTAGGGTCACCGATGTTGCTAGTGCTACTGTCATCTCAATCTAGAGTCGCTAGATCTCCATCTGGGGGGTCATAAAATCTTATGGTTGGGTCATGCTCAAGCTCTATTGTAGCATCAAATCAAAGGCGTCAATGTTGGCATTCATGATTGAGAGACAGTCCTAAATAGCAGTATCTGTGAATGCCTACATGTGACCCTCCAAGTATGAAAAAGTATGGCAAACCTATGGGTTAATTTGCTAAACAAGTTGAGTCAACTTTGACTCAATCTAAGATAACCTCTATGTCATGGCCTATATAGAGATAGCAAAGACGTTAACCATGCTCATAGGAGTAGACTATGGTGATATGGCATATGGTACAGGAATTAAAGTAGTGGGCCTTCTCTCCTTATCTACCTCAAGCTGAGGGGGCCTATCCTTATAGTAGTAGTAGTGGCGATAGTCTTTGAACCCTCAGGCAATGGTACTGAGGTGAACATATCAAGCATAGGAGCAGGCTGGTGTTGTGCTCACCAGAGTGCCATCAGGTTCTCTTCAACCTTTAATCATCTGGCCTAGCTGGTGTAAGCTCTCCATCCTCGACTCTAGATAGATCCTGATAGAGGTAAACCTCTTCAAGGTTGCCTCATGAATTTGCTTAGTGATCGGGTAGGTTGAATCAATATCATAACTAGCCAAGATGTCGGCAACCAATATTATATGCTCCGGCATCAATGTATTGAAGCAAGAGTAGTCCAGAATTTGATTGAACATCTGCCACCAAAACTTAGTGGGGAAATGGAGTAAAAACTTGATAATTGGCTTCGAGTGTGTGGCAACCCAGGCAGGTTCTGAACCTTGCTCAATAATATAACCAACCACCCATCTAATTGAACTGGCTATGCGCTTTGGATCTCTTATCACCGATGGATTCCTCCTCTTCCCTACTTTGTAGTCATAATTAGATGTAGATCTGTGGTAGTTAACTCTAGTCCAAATAGCATACTGTAAATGGTGGTCTTTGGTATGTCTACCTATCAGCCCCTCACTCTCCTCTTGATTAGTCTGGGCTAAGTAAGGGTCTTCTTCCCCTTGGAAAGAATGTTGTGAATAGCAGCTACATATAAAGCATAGAACTCCCACACTACAGTTAAGGATTATTGTTTGAGTAAGTGAGTAAGCCACTGAAGCCCGTATGTAATCATCATGTCTTGGAGGCCAGGGACACAGTCGAGTCTATCTTGGATGACCCTGAGCTCCTCATGAATGGAGGAGGCTAGCTTGCCCCGCTCTTTTTGCTGCTAGCCCTCCATATAGATATCCCACATACCCTCGATGCACAACCAATTAGTTAGCGTGTAAGTTGGTAAAGAATAAGGCAATGTGGAGGACTCCATCCTAATCTATCTTTGGACCCTGACTCAGAGCTGGACTCCTCTTTAGATAGAGTTATCTAGATAGAATTACTCCTTTCATTGCCTCCCTCATCATACTGGGGAGTTCGGATGACAAGATCCTGAGTTTTCCTAGATTTGGCAGCTCCTCTAGTATGAGGTCTAGCAGCCTTCGAGTTCTAGTCAACTACGAGGACCTTTAGTGGCACTTAGGTACAGTGGCCTGCTCATCATCCAAGGACTTATCTCCAAGCCTCATCTGTCAGGTCTTAATCTCATCATGTTTGGATTTTGGGGCCATAGTAGCTGAAACATGAGCAATTATGCACCTTGTTTAGCCCTCGCAAATTAAGAAACAAAATGTAAAATTAATATGGACAAAGTT
>JAOTQJ010099219.1:0-10287 GCA_025642045.1 Solanum sejunctum
TAATACTATTATTGCTATATCTTTTTTGTATAGTCTAGTTGCAGGGATCTCCAATAGCTTGTACTTTTCCTTCTTGATGGTGGGAGCTATGACAATAGGTTATTTTGCATTGTACTCTTAGAAACTCTTGTATCTGTTTAGTCTAGAATCTTTTGGGGTGTTAGATGTGTTTTCAAAATTTAAATTAGAGTTTTAACCTCATCCTTGGTAAATTTAAAGATCTTTTCAGTAATTATTTTCTATTTCTTTTATTTTTCTTCATGATTTAATTAGTTGGAGACTAAGGGTTCTCTTATTGAGGTATTAGGGTAGGTGACCACACGATCGTATGGGTTGGGTCATAACACAGTGCCTCCTCCTAATTGTAGTGGGAAAGGGAGACTTTTTCTGTGTTTTATTTTGGCTTTGATATGAAAAGCAAAGATTATGATGTAGTTAAGATGAATTATATTGTTCAAAAATCGAAGTGCATGTTTGACACCACCCAAAGTTGAAATTTTTGCACTTAATTTGAGAAGATGGAAGTAATTTTATGATTTTATTTTAAATATTTGCATTGTGGAGCACTCATAAATCTACTAGTTGTTCATGAGAAAGTCCATTGCATTGGCTATAAAAAAATATAGGCAAAAAAGGGTGTAGAATTTGATTATGACATTTGATCCAAGTGAATAAAATATTATGAAATTACAATTACCAGACTGCTTAGCTATTGCACCACCCATGAAAATGAGTACAACTAACAGAGTTTGGGAAATCACTAGCTATAAATCACTACTATAAGGATATTTAGACCCAGAATCATTTTATTTGGGTAATGAAAGGGTACGATTTTGTCGAGTCATGAAGCAAGAAATATAATATCCTTATCAATACAGATGCTGGAATAGTTATGAGATTTAGGAATTATGGTGAGATACTCTTGACAAGAAGCAAGTGATTTGCTCTGCAGAACCAGAATATTATTGCTAGAAGAATTCTCGATAAAAATCAATACACCCCCAAAAAATATTTATATAAGAAAAGGCTGAATGACCTGGAGACCCATGTACTTGGCTCAATGTAAATTAGACGCTTCTACTTACCATTTGTCGAAGTGTTCATGATCATTGCGATAAAATTTACCAAACTAAGAATCGGGGTAGAATCCCATGTCTAACAATATACTAGGGCAATCAAGTTAGTTATGGAATTTTTTTTGAGAAAAGGGTAACTATATTCCATTTCAAATGATTCATCATCCAAGAGATGATGAATGGAAAGTTACATCCCACTTCAATGGTGCATTACAAGTTTCCTATGAAATCTACTAATTCTACTGACTCCCCCATCAAGCTACCTTTACACTAAAAAAACAAGAGACTAAAACAATTCATTTTAATTCTCTGTAGGTTTGACTTTCTCCCTTCAAAACATCATGAGTTCCTTTCTTTCTATATAGTCGACCAAATGCATGCAGGGATTGTTTTCCACTAGCGATTTTGTTTCTGTCTACTCCTTATCCCTGTCCATCTGCTTAGCAGCCCCTCTGTTGTGCCATGCATCACCCACTTAACTCCTAGTATGGCCAGGAACATGTTCCATAAATACATAGCAGCTTTACAATGAAGGAATAAGTGATCATTAACTTCAGCTTCCTTCTCACACATGAAACACCTAGAACTGATCTGCCACCCTTTCTTCTGCAGAACTTCATGAGTTAGACAAGCCTTCCTACATACCAACCAGGCAAAGCAAGCAACTTTTGGAGGGCTCATGGTCTTCTAGTTCATCTTCCAGGGCCACCTATCTGACTTAGGTTGCAAAGTGTTGAGGTTCCAGTAGCAAGATTTCACTATAAACTCACTTTTGCTAGGATTTTCCATTTCATACTGTTAGGTTTCAAAGAAAGACCTGAGTGAGAATGTAATGCTTCCAGCAGTCTTGCAAAATTCCCAATCTCCCAGTCATTAAGAGCTCTTCTGAAATTTAGATCCCATCCCTGTAGACTCCAAACTTGAGCCACACAAGTTTCCCTTTGTAGGGTTATACCAAAAGGTTGGGGAAAGGAATCCTTCAGACTTCCTTCTCCAATCCAAACTTCATTCCAGAAATCAGTTTTCAAACCACTACCAACATTAATAGAGATGTTCTTACTGAAACTTCCCCATAATCTCCTTATGGTTTTCCAAACACTACAACCAAAAGTGCCAGTGACTTCTTTGGTTGTCCATTGAGACAATAAACCATATTTCCCTTCAATGTATCTTCTCCACAAAGCTCTTTTTTCTATACCAAACCTCCACAATCATTTCTGCATTAGGGAGTTATTTTGCTTGCTGAGATTTCTTAAATTTAGACCTTTCTTAAATTTAGACCCCCTTGTTGAATGTTTAAAGTCAAAACATCCCATTTTACCAGACTGTATCCCTTCTTATCCTTATTACCTTTCCAAAGAAAGGACCTCCTCACCCTGTTAAGCTTCTTTTCAGTACTCTTGGGTATAGGAAAGATACCCATCATGTAAGTAGGTAAACCATCCAGAACAGACTTGATGAGAGTTAGTTTGCCTCTAAGAGAGAGGTATTGGCTTTTCCACCTGAACAATTTTTTTTCACTCCATTCCATACATCCAACTCCTTATTCTTTGCCTCCAAAGGAAGCCCCAAGTATTTTATTGGTAGGGAGTCCAGTTTGCAGCCCAGAATATCAGCCAATTCCTGCAAATTCTCAACCTGGTTCACAAGGAAAATATAGCTTTTTTCCAGGTTCACATGAAGCCCTGAGATCCCTTCAAAGATAAGAAGAATAGCTTTCAGTTGTTGCATTTGATTAGATTCAGCATCATAAAAAATTAAAGCATCATCTGCATTAAAAAGATGAGATATTTCTAAATTGTCACATCTGCCTATCATAGCACTGAAACCTCTCATCCATCTATTTGCCTTTGCTATCCCGATCATTTGATTCAAACCCTCCATTACAAGCAAGAATAGAAAAGGTGACAAAGGGTCTCCTTGCCTAAGGCCCCTTTCGGGCTAAGCCTTCTATGTTGCCATTTATAATTAGGGAGAATTTAACAGTTGATTCAGTAGAAGTTGATCCACTTAATCCATCTACTACCAAAACCCATGTCCTTTAGAATTTTTAGGAGAAAATTCCAATTGATATGGTCATATGCCTTTTCAATGTCCAACTTGCAAAGTATCCCTGACTTTTTCTGCTTGGTTCTTGAATCAACCAATTCATTGGCCAATAAAGCAGCATCCAGAATTTGCCTTCCTTTCAATAAGGCCAACTGGTGCTCATCTAGCAGCTTCCCTGTGACAGTTTTCAGTCTCTCAGTCAATAATTTAGATATAATCTTATACACCCCTCCAATTAGACTGATAGGTCTGAAATCTTTGACTTCCACTGCCCCTATTTTCTTTGGAATTAATGCTACAAAAGTGGCATTAAAGGTTTTTTCCAAAAACTCCTTTCTGGTGAAAGTTATGGATGGTTTGCATCAGATCTTCTTTCAAGATTGCCCAGCAAACCTTATAGAATTGCATAGTGTAACCATCTGGGTCGGGGGCTTTATCACCATCACAGAGTTGGATAGTTTGAAGCACTTCTTCCTTCTGAATGGTCTCTGAAGCCACTCATTTTCCTCATTAGTCACTGTGGGACAATCTCTTAGCACAAAAGAAGGTCTCCAAGCTTCACTTTCAGTGTACAAATTAGAATAAAATTCTCTCAGGGCCTTATTAATGTCTTCAGCTTCCTGAATTTCTTCCCTCCTTACAACCAACCTATCAATTGTATTGTATCTTTTGTGGGCTATAGCAAGCCTCTGGAAAAACTTGGTGTTTCTATCACCCTCTTTCAGCCACAAAGCTCTAGATTTTTGTCTCTGTCTCTCTTCCTCTTGTTTAGTCAAAGCTTCAAATTCTACTAGAATTGTTGCTCTGACCATCAATTCTTCTTGTGTTAGTTCTCGTCTTCTTGCATTTTATCCCGACCAGATAATTCCTCCAGCAATTTAGCTTTCTTGTTGGCCATTTCAGCACGAGTTTCCTTACTCCAAGTTTTTAACTTCTACTTTAGAAGTCTCAACTTGGTGCAAAGGATGAAGTTTGGGCAGCCCTTTATTTGAAAATCATTCCACCATTTGCGCACCAACTCCTCAAAGCCCTTGATCTTCAACCACCAATTCTCAAATTTAAAGTATGAATTCCTTTTCTCCCATTCACCACATTCCAAAATTATTGGGTTGTGGTCTAAGACTATTCTGGCCATAGCTCCTTGCCTGATTTTCTTAAAGTTTTTCTCCCATTCTGATGTAAACAAGAATCTATCTAATCTTGCATTTTTAGAGTGGTTTGCTCCCCTGGCCCAAGTGTATTTGCCCCCAATCAAAATGGGATCATACAATTCTAAGTCTTCTATCCATCTAGAGAAGTCAGCCATTACATTGGTGGATTTGAGCATCCCCTTCTTTCCTCCATTCTTCTGACCGTGTTAAAATCACCCCCTAACCCCTATGGACTTCACATAAACCTCTCATTGTTGCCAACTCCTCCGAGCACTCTAGCTTTTCTTTTCTAGTGTGTGGAGCATAAACACCAGTGAAAGACCAGCTAAAAGGCTCGTGAATATTTTCAAAGTTGTAAGTAATTGAATAATTCCCATCCTCTATCATAGTGCCCCTCCATACCCCACTACCCCACATCAATAAGATTCCCCCTTTGCTACTATCAGCATCCTTGCAACCAAACCTCATCCATCTGTTTGGCCATATATATGCAGGCCACCTTCTCTGGCTCCATATTTATTTTTGTTTCCTGCAGACAAACCACATCCCCTCGCCACTGCTGTATACTATTTTTGACAAGAATTCTTGAGTTTTCATTGTTCAGTCCCCTGACGTTCCATGAAATTATTTTAACTGTTCATTTAAAAGTTAAGTAAAGGTTCTTCCTCCTGCTCTTTGTCCCTTCCACCTCCTTGTCCAGGCTAGTTAGAAGAATTTTTAACTTATTCTTACCTATACCTCTGCTCCTTGGTGTTGTGGTGCCTTTGTTTCTCATCTTATCCATTTCCGCTTTCCTCTCATTAATTCTAATAAAAGTTCTAGCGTTTCCTTCCCAAACCCTTTGAAAGCAATGCCATAAGTATTTTTAAGCTCCAATATGTGAGAATTCCTCCGGCTTGGTGCCTCTGTCTCCATTGTCTCTGAGTCGCCTGGTCTTGTACTGGATCGGGTTGAAGAACCTGCTGGAGTTGCAAAGCTTCTTCTCTTTCCTCAGTTTGGGTAGATGAGAGATTTATGCCATCATTCTCAAATTGCTTAGGGCTTTCACTTGATTTCGGTAGTTCCTGGTCATGCTGGATACTTTCGTTGCTTGTTGCATCGTCTCTCTCCACTATTGTTTCCTTTGCCCTTTCTTCCCAACTCTTGAATGCTAGTATGAAGTTCTCTGCCAGTGCCTTTATTTCATCGAGACTTTTTGAGTGGGGCTTTTTCTGGTCACTTACTGAATTAAATAAACCCTTCGGCCCTCCAGAATTAATTTTGAGAACATTTGGACCTTGGCCCACTGCTGGGTTAGGGTCCATTAAAATAGGCCCATCTTCTTTTGTTCACTTTTTCACTTCACTGCTTCCTGGAAGATCACATGGGTTCCCATGTGTACTATGAGAAGTCCTTATCATCTGGCACTCGTCAGATTGTACTGCTTTGACTGGCAGACAATTTTCAAAAAAATTTTGGGCAAAAGTACAGCTAGTTCCACCTTTTCCAACCATAGTTTTCGTCGGCAACTCGATTCACAGCTGCATCTGGAAAATAATTCCCCCATTTTCGACGCTAATCTCCCTCGGAATAGTACTGTTGTCGCCCTGCACCCTGATTCTTGCCCACTTGAGATGATTGCGAAGGGTGGTTTCCTCCTCTATTTCTCGCCACCCTCCACAATAGTCGCCAATATTTTTGAATGTGGTTTGAGACCAGAGATGCAAAGGCAGACCTAGAATTCTCACCCAGGTGGACTCTATTTCCTTCGAACCCTCGATAGTGATGGCCAACGGGTTCCGCCAATTAAGAGAGACGGGGTCTTTTTCCATTCCCAGGTTCGTTCCATGATCTGTTCATCTTGATTGGAGTTGCAGTCGAACAGAAAGGAATTATTACCCATCTCATACACACTCAAACCATACGGATCTTTCCATGTGCTTTGGGACCATTTTCTGACTTCTGACAGGGTTGTCTCTGCATTAAACTTCCTCACAAGGCTTCTCTTGAGCGCTTCATTGTATTCACACTGAGGTTCTTTAATTCTGATGATTCCTTCCTTCTTTATCAATGCTTCTATTTTGTTTCCTCTTCCTATTCTATTCTCCCACTTCAATAGCCTTACTGCCTCAGCATAGGATACTTCTTCAACAGTGGGTTTCGAAATCTCTAGGTTCTTAGCCACTTTTTGGAGGCTTAAGAACCTGGCCACACTCTCTGCAATGCCTGCCCACCCTACATTGAATGTTAGTTCTGGAATTATTAGAACTTCCCTTCGTCGTCCCCTCACGCTTATCAGGCTAATATACCTCCCATATTTGTTGTAATTACGTGCACAATAGATCTCCGTAATGTCATTTGTCTTCCTCCACCTGCGTACTGAGTTACCATGGATCTGGGAGGCCTCCTTTAAGACCTTAACTATCCATTTCAAGGCTTCTTTGCTGAATCTTGTTCTTGTGATTACATTCCTGGTTCTTTCCGTCCATTCATACCAGCAACCATGAGGACTCGATATTCCTTCAATATCGAAAGACTTGAAACCAATAGCAAAATAATTACAATTTTTCATGAGAGAATTTAAGGTAGGTAAAGGAAAGAAAGATATCTCGTAAGGAGAAGCAGAAAAGGATGATGAGTTTTGGGGTCTGGAAGATTCCGAGCAACCCACCGGAAAGAAATGTCTCTCTCCCCTAGAAAGTAGGAGAGAGAGTGACATGGGGAATCGTGTCTGGGAGTGGACTCCATCTTCAAATTAGGAACTTCGGTCTAAAGTCTAATCTTGATGTTGCTCTGCAGAACCAGAATACGGTCTGCAAATGGGCTTCATGACATGTTATTCGTGATTGCAGAGCTGAATGTGGTCTGCAGAATAACAATGGGACCAAAAATGATAATCGTAATTTGGTCTTCAAAGTCCTTTAACTCTTTTTGTGGCTGACAAACCCATTCTGCGTTGAGCAATCTGGTTTTGCGGTATTCCACTGAAGGGATATTTGCAGCATTTTGATCATTTTTTTGATGCCTTTGTTGATTTTGCCCTCTTTTTGGCATCCCACCTTAAAATATCCAAAAAATGTAACATGAAAAGTCTATATAGATGACATAGAATCTATCGTAATTTGACGGCACATCAAAGATCTAGCAGGAATGTAGCCTCTGTTGAGGATCTATATGGCATAAATCCAAACTAGTTTCTGTTACTCTTGTCATGCTCTTGAGTATATGTTCTAGCACTAGCTCTTTCCCGGAGTTTCATCATATAACTCATGAGTTTAATATTGACCGCGCAACTTTGAATACCTCTGTATTCTTCATTCATTCTATCTACCAATTTTATTTTTACTTTAACAAGAAGGGAGAATCTAGCTACAATTTCTCATCTTAAAGTTTCTGTTTATAGGTTTTATGAGGGAGTCATGTCTTCTTTTGATTCTGGGGCAAACAAACACAAGGTGACGAGATTATTATTTTTATGAATTCTTGTAATTGTTTCTCTAATTTAGAATAATTTTTTATAATTTACTTATATGTTCATCAATATATTTTAATGTTTAGTGCATGTACAACTCCACAACAACAATTCAACATCCTTGATCAATTTGAACCCTTATTTTGTACACATTTCAGGCTGAATGCTGATAGTGTTTAGTTTGCTTTAATGCAATGTTTGGGCAAAAGAGCATGGGATGCTTTCTATGGTGTTTAATTATATTAAGTAAGCTACAACAGTTTCATATGTTTCGTTCTTTCCTTTTCCCTTGTATTATCTGTTGATCCGATGGCAAATAAAACTGCACCTGATACTGTACATCCTGTAAAATGCTTGTGTTAAAATGCTTTATATACTGATTTGTGCTGCTTACTGAACCAAATCTTTCCTTGCATGCATATGATGTGTTTTTGACTAGCCTTTTTGTCAGAAAACTTGTTCTTCATAGTATTTTATCTTTGACAGATTTCTCCTGCCTCTTTCTATGAAACAGGCTTAAGTTGCTAGCAATATTTCTATTTTATTTCTTACTTGTTGGCTCGCAGGTCCTTTTCAAACGTACACCAATAGTGAACTCCTATGGTAGTTGCATCAAAAGTACAAAAGGTTTTTGAAAAAGAAACTAAACACCTATCTCCCTTGTAAACTATCTAAGAAAAGGGTGATATCCCCCTAATCCGTAGGTATAGTATGGGTTCACCAAAAGTAAAAAGTCATTGAGTTCATTTTAATACTTTGGAAAGCGATACTCTTATTCTCAAAACATTTCTGATTTCTCTCCCTCCACATCGTCACAGAGACAATCTTCTCTCTCTCTTTATCTCTTGATCGATTTCCATCTCTATTCCAATACGACCAATCATAAAAGTGACAACTTTTCCAGAAAGAAAAATAATTACCAAAGAAAGACAATTAATCAAGAACTGACATCTCATACCAATAGAATATGCAATGGCCATAACAATGATTCACATCAATGGAATACCTACATGTGAATATACCCATATACAAATAAACTAAAGTGAAGATAATATATATTTAGCTTGTACCAACAATCAGGTCTGCTCTAAACAACTGATATACATTCAACATAGAAAATCAAGTGGTCTGATGAGCAACTATATTCATTAATCATTTGTCAACATCGTTCTAATTGGTATCAAGTAAATACGGATATGTGCAGTGCCAAGTATCAAAAGTCAATATTTCATTTATACTTGGTACTTGTTCGCTTCAATTCCCAGCATCTTTCTAGTATTTTACCAACATGAGATTCTTATAGTAAGCTATGGTATCCACAATAAGCTAGTTTTCTTAGAGCGGGCATATCATGGCATAGGGGGCTTACATTTATCCCTATGGATTGCGAGTAGTCATCAGTATGGAAAGATGGCATTGCCAGATGAATTGTTATTATCAAATTTGACCCATTTACACAATATTTATTGTGTTAAGCTAAGCTGAAGTTGTTTCAAATGTAGTTTTCTTCTCTGGTTATTAAACTAACCTGAAGTTGTTTCAGATGATTCCTATTAGGATAAGCAGAGGCAGCAGCTATCCATAGTACTTTCCAACACTTGTCATAAAAAATTTATCACGTAGATCAAGTGACCATCATGGACAAACAAAACTGATCAGCAAACAATGATTTACATTTGAAGTCAAGCAAAAGGAACATTGAAACTTGTGCTGATCCAAAATGAGACTGCCCATTCTTTTTGTAAGATTGACACAAAACATCAGCAAAGCGGCAATAAGCTGCTACTGTGTTTTTGTCGCCTTCAAAAATTCTTCTTTTATCCACTGACACCGCTAACTAACCCAGCAAAACCATAATCCTGGAAAAAATAATTTGGCATCGTTCTCATAATCATAGACAATTTGATTTTTAAAATTTGATGAGAAAGTATTTTTTAATTAAAAAATACTAAAGTATTTAACAAGTTCTAATCTTGAATTTTGTATTATGCAGTGAAAATGGTTTAGTTAATTTAGTTATACATTTGAATTGAAATATAATTTTTTTTTTAAAATAACAATGAACTTACATTTGGTAAATTTCTCATTTCTCATTTCTCTCTGGTATTACACAATATTACCCAAAAAATTTAATTATTTTTAATATATTTAAGATTCTATGTTCCTTAAAACCTAGCTACATTATTGAATCAGTAGTCTATGTGGTAAGATTTAATTTGAATTAAAATGTAAAATATATATTAAGATTAAGTTAGTCTAAATTAATATATAAAAAATATATGCTTATTAATTTTTTTGAGAAAGAGAGAGAGAAACTTTTAACAAAATTAACAAAACTATCTTACTACACGTCTCTTGCCCAATTTAGCTTACAAACACACACATGCACTATTTAAATTTTTATAGAATAACATTAAAGAATGAAATAAGTAAATAAATAAAGAACTAAACGTTTGACAATTCAAAATTCTATAACAGTTTCAGTTTCACAAAGAAATTATACATGTTTTGGAACACAATTCAATTCCAAAACCTACTTTTGTGGAAATAATATGTTAGA
>JAOTQJ010099230.1:0-11628 GCA_025642045.1 Solanum sejunctum
TAGCCTTTCTGTATAGAGGTCTGTGGATACTAGTGGGTAGTGGGTATGTGAGATATACTTGAGAACATGGTCTAATACGCGTATTTGATATTTGATCAGGCGGCGAGACTGCATTACTCTCTGTATGACATGATTAGGCGGCAGGACCGCAGTGGTGACCTTGTCGGCCCGCATTAGTTGTATATAAATGTGCATATGTGCTATTTGTACATTCTGGGAGTTGCTGCAGGTGAGGATAGGGCATAAAAACAGAGGAAACTCTGCGGAAATTTCGGTAGAATTCTTAGACTTTAAGTTGTGGTTTTTGCGATTTAATATTGGTTTAAGTGCCTAATCGGCACGAGTCATAGCTCCGGGGTTGGGCTGTGACATGAGCCAAGTGGTTCGCTTGAGGGCTAGTAATAGTCTCTGAGTGTTGGTTACGTCTAGGGTACCCTCCTGGGCATGAAATGTTTTTCAATTGAGAATGTTTTTGTCACCTGTTACTTATTTTCTCAAGAAATCCCAAGTTAGGGCATCATGAAAATCACCTCATAATCCATAAATATTCATAGCATTACATAGTGTCATAACATGCATAGCTTGAAAGTCATAAAGCACTTCATAATATCAAACCTCAAAAGAAGTTTATGCATTTCAATGCAATAGGTGACAATTTTCAACATAAATCATGCATAATAGTAAGCATAGGAAGTACCCAGAGTGAAACAAGTCTTGAAATCAACGGATTTAATTGAAAAAAAGGTTTTGGCCTCTATTGATGGAAGGACCCATGGATGAACAAAACCCATATACCTTAATGGTCTTGAAAAAGACGAGAGAAACTTAGGAGAATCTTTAATATACCCTTGAAGCTTGGACTTCCATGGAGGATCTTTGAAACCTTAGAAATTTAGAAGAATTTGGAAGAAACGTTTTGGAGGGTTTAGAGAGGATTTTTAGGAGTTTAGTGAGTGAAATTGGTCTAAAAATGATAGAATTCCCGGGGATTCCCATCTATAAGGGTTCAGGGATTTCTCCTGATTGCCCTTACTTAAATCTGAAAATTTTCAAAAAAATTATACTATGGTGAAACACGAGCGCAACACAGACTTGTTCCAACATAGTTTATTTTTGTACGAAGTTCAATTTTCTCCTGTTTTGGCCCCTAAATGAGTATTGGGAAGCAGAGAGGTCACAAATGCTCCTCGAAAGTGCAAAAAATTATTTTTCGCTTCAATTGACCTTAAAATCGAACGAGATTATTTTTTTTCTACATAATTTTGCCTCCTGATGAAGAATACAATCTCAAATTTGCCAAAAAAATGTACGGATCATGTGTTATGCAAGGAAGCTATTATAAAGGCGTTCCAAAACACTTTGGGAGGTATTACATAAAAAAATTATTGGATATCTACTTTTATTTGAAGGAAAAATTATCAAACTACACTTCTTTATTTATGATATTTTTCATTATTCCCATCCATTTCTAAACATTTCAAAAAACTTTTTTTTAATCCGGATACATTAATTTGTAATCAGGATACATTAATTCAGTAATTCGGATACATTAATTTAGTAATTCGGATACATTAATTTTAATTATTAAATTATCTCTATGTTGAATGTATCATATTTTAAATATTACCTGTTGATACTTAAAAACCTTAATTTTTGTATCAGAAATTGAATTAATGTATTGAAATTACTGAACTAATGTATCCGAATTGCCACATTTTAAGGAGATTTTCGTAAATTAAAAAAGAGTAGGAAAAATGATAATTAACTCCTTATACTATGTGATTTATATAAATTATACTATTTTTAATATAATAGACAAATGAAATGGACCACGAAAGTATTGAGTAAATCTTTACAACCATAATGCTTTACATTGGTTGAAGAGTAAAAAATATTCAGCTGTGAAATTTCAGTTCATATTTTCAAATCTACAATAATAGAAAATTACTTTTTCTATTTCAGTTTATATGATATTTTTTTATTTTTCGAGAGTTGAACAATTTAACTTTGATTAAGAATTTGCACATAAAATTTTTAAATTTTTTTAAAATGAAATTTTTATATTTGTATGCATAAAAAAGTACTACTCCCTTTGTCCCAAATTAGTTAAAGTTTTTAGGCTTTTTTAATATTCAATATAGTTGAATTGTGCAAAGTTCAAGATAAATGTTTGATTTTTTTCATATTTCCCTTGTCGTTTATTAAATTTTATATTTTCAAGGAGATAAATTACATAACATATTTATGACTTCACAAAGGACAATAGTGAAAAGTATGATTCAAATTTTGTTTTTGAATGTTTTTATTATTATATAAGTATTGCTTTACAAATTAAGTTAAAATGGGATGAAGGAAGTATAAATCAAAATAATTGACAATTCAAAATATTTGAAAAAATATATGAAAACTTTTACAGTCGTGTTTGAATCTTGAAATCCAAAAGGTGCCACATAAATTGAATTGGAGGGAGTAATACTTATTTCAAATTTGATGCAATTGGTGTAGCTCATTTCATCCTATTACTACAATTAAGTGAAATTGAAATTTTATTTTTATATTCAATTTATATTTTTAATTTGTATTTTTGTACTGATAAATGTAAAAACTTTTGTAAATTATGAAAACTATTAAAATTAACTCAATTTTTTTATACAATCTTTATAAATAAACAAAAGTTCATAAAGAAAGTATACTATTTTAACACAATGCTATTTGGAAAAAAAAATTTGCTGATCAAACATCAGTGCAATAAAAAGCAAAATAAACCTGAGCTATAATGTACAACTACTTTTTAATATAAAACTCACATAGAGCATGGATGATCTCCTCATGTTGAACATGCATCTCTCAATATAAATTATTAAACGTTATAGTAAGAGTGTCAAAATAATATGAAAGTTCGATCGAACCAACTGAACCGAATCATACCAAACTGACTTTTATCATTTTCTCAATACAATCGTGGACTTTTATTTAAGTCTTTAACTGTCTTGAATAATTGGGATGGTCTTTTTAGTTTATAAAAAGAAATCCAAAAAGTTTTCGAACCAAACCGAATAACTTTACATATATAAAAATATATTTTATATATTAACATGTTAAATTTAATATGTAAATATATTTTATAAAATTTTTCAAATATAAATATAACCTAGTTCCAAGTCTCTAGTGATTGAACACTTTTGGGTCTTTCCTCTTTAATTAGCTTTTAATTAAGTAGGTTTCACATTAAAAGATGCTATAACAGAAACTCCATCAAATAAATTCTCATGCCCAGGAGGATACCCTAGACACGGCCGACTCTCAGATACTATTGCTAGTCAGATACTATTGCTAGTCCCTAAGTGAACCACTTGACCTCATCACCTTCATTCACTCAACATACATAGCAATTCAGCAGAAGATTAAGATAATAAGTAGTGGACATTCTAAGTTTCAAATATCATATCAAATAAATAGGCTAGTATGGAAGAAACTAGCTCAACAAAATCTCAAGTCAACAATTCAACTCTAGTTTATGAAGTCTCTATCACTATCAATTGGTGCTAATGATAGACCCATGGCTACCTCAACTCAAGAAATAATAAAGCTAGTCTAATGTGCAACTCTAATAGCTAGATGAAAATAAAATAGGATCTTCCGAATTAAGGCTTACCAACTCAGTTGACTGCAAAAGATCTTCAATGATACACCTGTTGATGATCTCTAGTACCCGCCTCTGCATCATAAAACGATACAGTCTAAATGGACGTTAGTACGTGGAATGTACGAGTATGTAAAATGGCTGAATGAAATAGATAAAGGCAAAATAA
The DNA here is from genome assembly GCA_025642045.1 of Solanum sejunctum. Taxonomy (NCBI): domain Eukaryota; kingdom Viridiplantae; phylum Streptophyta; class Magnoliopsida; order Solanales; family Solanaceae; genus Solanum; species Solanum sejunctum. The sequence goes on from JAOTQJ010099230.1 coordinate 3,813, forward strand.
TACATAATAACATCAACTCAGAAAATATTCACTTAGAATGTCAAATGTATATCAAAAGCAAGATTAAAGAGTAGACAAACGACCCATCAATACCAATCAAAACTCATCAATCAACTTAAACTCCGAGTACTATCAGTTTAGAACCTATCTGTAGTTTCTCTTATCCGACAACAATCACTTATGAGTTAGTGATTATACAATAATTCCACTGATATTGACACAACCATTTCGTACTGGCCAAGTAAGAACGAATCGGATCCACAAGGTATCTAGCCTCATCAAGTTCTTTATTGCTTTTAGGGACTTTAACTCAAGAGGAAACCTCAATGTAATAGTTCAATCCTCACCTATGCTTGGCGACGTAGTTAATGAGGGCGACTTGGATCTACTCTTACTCATTTGGGTGCTCGTTACTCCTTATAAGAGTCAATGCTCATAAAACTCTTAATCTCAATCAATCATCTCAATCATTCTCATAGAGACTCTCATCATCTCAATTTGTCTAATAGGAACCCTCATAATTATTAATTTAAATTTAGTTGGGCCTTTCATCCTAACATCTCAATCATCTCATCAACTCAACTCTCATTTAATAACTCAAAGACTCTGATCAATATTAGGAGGAAGTCAATTAGACAAATCTCTAGAATTCAATTATGAATACTCATGGTACCATTCGCTTTATCAACTCCTCATCAGGCTCACATCACAATTACAATCAATTACTCACGAGACTCCATCCCTAGGTTCATTCATGCATTCTTATAAACATATAGGGCTTGTGAAAATAACTCATGTGAAAATATTTAATCAGTAAATCAAGTTTATGTTGATCATCAACATATGAAAATGTATGTATCATATTGTAACACTCCCTTAATTTCTCTTACCTAATCTGGAGTAGATGTGTAGAGGTTGCTGAGAAAAGACTGAGAAAAACTACAGAAGAAGGGTTATGAGGGACATTACGACTCGTAGAATGGGTCTCGTAAAACCCTCAGATGAGTTGGTAAAATTTTCTAAGTTTGAGACCTAGATACTTGGTGAGATTTTCTAAGTTTGAGGCCTAGATACAAGACTATATATGATCTATACTACATTCTATGACTCATAGAGGGGATTTCGTGACAAATTCCAGTAACTCAAGTTTCAAGACCCCTATTTACAAGAGGAGTTTACTACCTGTAAGAATGTTTCACATATCATATAGAGGGATTTCGTACCAATTTCTAGTAACTCAGATTTTCAGATACCTAGTTTACGAGGGGTAGTCTATGACTCGTAGAATGATCTATAACTCCTAGATGGGGTCTCGTAGACTCGATAATTTAAATGAAGGGTATTTTTGTCCATTACTATTCCTATTTAAGTAAACCCCTTGTTATTTTAGGCTTGAATAAAGCCTTAAAACAAACCCTAGGTGTATCATTCATCACTCTTCACACTTAAAATTTCTTGAGAGCACTAGAGTAGGTAGAAGGAGCTAGGGTTTCCAATTCAAGTGCAAGGATCAATTGAAGTTCAATTGTCACTTTCTTTTCAGGTATATGAGTCTTACCAAAGTGTGGAATCATGTTCTTCACATGCCCCTTCATTCTTCTTGAGTCAAGATTAGAAAAAGAGTTAAGATTCGAGAAATTCTATCTTTCAAATATTGAGATTTTGCATTTAATATAAACTCTCCTGATAATTTATGAGGTACTTCCTGTATTATATAATTTTCTATAAGAAATCGAGATAAACTTTTATACTTGATAAAATGAACCCTAAATTGCATGATTTATTAAATTCTATGCAAGTCACTGGGTATTTGAGTTGAGTAATTTGAGTATTCGAGTTGAGTAAATTGAGTATGATTGAGCATGAGAAGCATGTTTCATTAAGTCACACACATCACTATATATTATTATCTTGCTTACGTTACATAATGGTTCAAATTGAGTGAGTCTAAATGACCGTTTGAGTTTGAGTTGAGCTTGATGGTTTGCATTGATTGAATGAATTGATAAGTAACATGAGATGAGTTGAGATAAGAAAACCCAATGAGGTTGAGATTTGAGTTGATTGACTGAGCATTGAGAATTGAGTTAATTGATGAGTTGAGCATATTTTAGTCTTGGGAGGAGTATCTAGCACCGAGGTGGGAGTCAGTAAATATCTACTTTAACCTATAGAATAATATTGCCAGCGTAGTATAGTCGTACGGCTTGTTCTGGCAACTCTTATCTCGCAAGTTAACATTTATTATGGATCCAAGAGAGTTAATCGTCCTTTATCATGGCACATTTAGGAGGGGCATGATAACAACGTCGCCTTCGTTGTGCATCACCCAATCTAAGGGTGATGGCATGTGGATGTAGGTTAACAGAAACTCCTAAGGAATATTGATTGAGCATAACATTTTAAATTGAGTTATTTATACTGAGCATAGTTTAAAAGCATGATTTTCTTTCAAACTTGCATGTATTAAGTTGAGTATGAGTTGTTGAGACGAGATGAGTGATTTGAGCCTTATTTTTTCTTGAGCAATTTTGCATACCAGTATATTCTATGTACTGACGTCCATTTGGACTTGCATCATTTTATAATGCAGATACAGGTGAAAGAGGACTTCATCTCACGCATAATTGAGGTTCAGTTCAGTGTATTTTAGAGTCGGTGAACCCTCCTTGCTTTTCGGAGGAGCCTTTATGGTTTATTTTGAGTTAGTACTTTTCTTCCTTTGATTTAGGGTGTCCATGGCCTGTTATGGAACCATCTAGATTATTGAGTAGAGGCTTCATAAACATAGTAGAGGATTTGATGAGAATTTTGTATTCTAAACTTTTTCACTGGAAACTATAATGCAGTAGAGTTATCTATTTATCATATGATATCTTACTATTTGAGTTTTTCCTTCCGTTGTTGAGTTGATGTGACGATGAGGCCAGGTGGTTCTCTTGGAGAATCAACAATGGTTCTTCAAGTACCATCCACACCAAGGGTACCCTTCCGGGGCGTGACACACATACTCACACACACACACACACACACACATATATATATATATATATATATATACACACAAATACAATTTACAAGAAAATATCCAAGGAACATGTATGTAGACTTATTATATTCTTAGCTCCTTTGTTACCATCAATGGGGGCATATGGAAGAATATTCTCATATTTTATCTTAGCCTTACATATCTAGTGTGAAACTTTGACGCTCAAGCTCGGGAGAACCCTCCTCAATTTTCTCAGGTTCTCGCTCCTCTTCTCCCCTTTTTAGCCCTAGTCTTTTTTAAAAACTTAGAAAGACTTAGGAATGGGGATTAAAACCCCTTTTACGCTCAAAATAACCAATTTAGATCGTGTTTTAAGTTTAGGAGGGGTTGTAAAAAGTCTGAAATTCCCCTCACAAAATTGAAAAAAATCTTCACCTTGGGGTAGCCTAGTCCGCGACGCGGATTGTGTATCTTTGAGGGGATTTTCACCGAAAATTTTCTGATCGAGTTTTCTAACCCTGTAGAAAATATTGGAATCATATTTAAGTGTGAATCCACGACAAGTCCATGATGCGTACATGTCACCCACTCTTACTGGAATGCGTTTTCGCATCGAAAAATTATCTTTTGATCCAGTTGCCCTAAAAATCAACCATGATCATTTTTCCACTCAATTTTCATGTTGATCGCATTTCTGGCCTTGGATTTGCCGTATGAGTTTGGGAAGATGCGTTATGCACACATCTCTCTTCTATGAGTATTTTGGTAATTTTACCATGTGCTACATAAATATGATAAAATATATGCAAATATTCTTATATTAAAGTTTTAGATCAAATAATATGGCAAGAAGATTTTACATTATTGAGTTTTTGGTGAATTGTAGTGTTTCTTCAATATATTTCGGAAAAAATACTTTAATAATAGTGTATTTTGAAGTGATACTTTAAAAATTTTAAAATCCAAAAATTAACCAAACCGTACCAATAACAAAGAGAAACTGATATAATTGGGATGGTTTTAAAAAACTTAATTTTGGTTATATATTATAAAATATTCAAAAAATTAGAATGGTATAATTTTTAAAAAATAACCGCCCGAACCATCTCAATGACACCCTATAGCACCCAATAAAATTACTAAAATACACCTAGATGAGAGATGTGCACATAAAACATCTTTCCAAATTCTGATGGCAAATTTGAGGCTGAAAATGCAATCAGCATGAAATATTACGTGGGAAAATGGTCTTCATTGATTTTTAGAGCAACCAGATCAAAAGATGATTTTTCAATGCGGCAACGCATTTCAATAAGAGTGCATGATAGGTGTGTGACACAGATTGGTCACTGAATCACACTTAGATGTGATTCTAATTTTTTCTACGAGATTATAAAACTTGATAGGAAACAAATTAGTGAAAAACCACTATAACAGACCAAGTCCGCATGCCGACTTTGTACGACGAAGAGTATTTTTTTAGTTTTCCATGAGGGGCATTCTCGAGTTTTTACAATCCCTCTTAAACTTAAAACATGATCAAAATAGATTATTTTTAGTCTAAAAAGGGTTTCTAAACCCATTCTAAGTCCTTTTACGGTAAAAGTGAGTTAAAGTTCTTGAGAGAAGAAAAGAAGGAAGCTAGCATTCCAAGAGGTTGGGATCAAATCCTTGAGAACATTAGTCTCATTATTCATTCTAGGTATGTCAGGCTGAACTAAAATATGAAATTTTCCTTCCATGTGCCTCCATTAATGGTAATAGAAAGATTGTGAGTATAATGAGTTTCCATGTATGTATCTTTCATGTTTTCTTATAGCTTATATATATATATTACATGTACTTTCATATGTTGATAATCATCATAAACCTAACTTTACTGTTTAAATACTTTTTATGAGTCATTTTAGTAAACCCTACATGTATTCTCATAAAAGATTGCAAGAATGGACTTAATTAGGAGATGAGTCTGGACGGTATTAAGTGCATTTGTGATTGTGATCCTAATATGAGAGTGATGATGATGATGTTGATGAAATTCATGTTCTCGGAGTCTTAAAGATCACGAAATTAGTCCTAAAATAATGATCCAAATTCAAGAGTTAATGGTTGATATACTGAATTGAGTTAACCATGTCCAATGAGACTAGTGAGATGAGTAATCCAAATGATTGATTTGCTTATGAGCATGTTGAGTCCTGGAAGAAGTATTGAGTACTGAATTGAGTAAGAGTAGATAACAACTCAAACTCAATAACTATGTGGCTAGCGTAGGAGAGCACTGAACCGTAAAATCGGATGTTTTCCTTGTCCTAAAAGAGGACTTGATGTTCTTTATTGTGGATCCACCGATGTGATGTCCTTTACTCCAGCAAGGTAATGGATGGATGTGGCAATTATATCTCTTCGTTGTATCATCACCGGCTCATAAGTGGTAGTTGTCGATTAGAAAAACTCCCAGATAGGTCCCACACTGATAGTACTCTAAGTTGAGTTGATTGGGTGAGTTTAGATTGGAATTGATAAGTTATTTGTCTACCTTTTATTCTTGCTTTAGATAGACACTTGACATTTTGATTATCTTATGAGTTGATGTTATTCCATGTTATTCTGCCTGTGTGTGTTTCATTTAGCCATTTACATACTCGTACATTCTATTTATTGACGTCCATTTGGGCTTGCATCTTTTCATGATGCAAAGACAGGTATTCGAGATCCTCAACAGGCGCTCTTTTGAAGGTGTATTCTCCCTGTAGCTGATTGGTGAGTCCTCCCTTGCATTCAAAGGATATCATTTCATATTTCTTACTATTGAGTTAGCTTTATTTTGAGTTGTGATAGCCATGACATGTCATGGTACCTTTCTAAACTGTAGAGGTAGAGTCTTCACAGATTAGAAGATGATGATGACTTGATGTTGAAATCATTCTTCCTTGAATTGAGTTTTCTTTAAATCTACTATTATGTCATAGATGTTGAGCTTAACCTTGTTGGCCTATGGTCCTTATTCATTGAGTTAGAAGTAAAACTAAGCTGCCTACTATCATGTTTTCCATATTCTAATGTCTTTCGCCAAATTAAATGATGGAATGAGTATCATAAGGCCAAGTGGTTTGCTTGGAGACTAGCAATAGTTTCTGAGTATTGATCACATCTAGGGTATCCTCTCGGGGCGTAACACACCCCAAGGTTATAGTGTATTACTTGTAGGTCCATTTTGTATAAGAAAAATTTGTAATAATGGTATGAACTTTTTCAAATCATTTCTATTTTAAGAATTAGATATTTCATCTTATGATTTCAAATCACGACATGAAATCATATGCCGAAATGCATGATTAATATATGATGCATCTCCAAGGCTTTTAATTTTTTTTTATTTTTTAACAACCTCTAATATAACTAATGAGACTGCAATTCGATCTCTATTTAAGAAATGTTGAAAGCTTAAAAATTGAAGCGGGGAAGTTTTTACTCGTCTGGAATAATTTTTCGATGAAGGCTTAATTTTTTCATTGGGAAAGGGACTGAAATAGTGATAAATAAAAGGAGTGAGGACTTCTCTAGCCTTGGGAGGAAAGAAATTAACTAAAACACGTAAAAAAAATTATTCGAGATGAGGATTAAGACTTTGATGGCAGAATTGATAGCTTTTGGTGAGAGTTCATTTTTTCACCTTGTAATTTCTTCCTATTCTATTTCTCCCACCCTTAATTTATTTTTATTTTTTTTATGAAAAACTTCTAATCAGTGCGTTTTTGCGAAATGAAGTTTTGAAAATAGCATTTTAACCAAAATACCCATACCTACTCTGCATGTACCATTTTATGTGGCATTGTTTCTTTTTTGATTGGTCCCAAAATAAATATCATCTTATTCTAAGTGGTAACTATTTACGAATTTTTTTTTTATTCTTAATGAAATGATTCTCAGTCATATAAATATCTAAAAATAATTTCAGACCACAAATTTAGAAAGTCTTCTTCTTTTTTGTTTAAATACCGTATCAAATTAAAAACCATCACATAAAATGAGATCGAATATATATTTAATGAAAAAAAAAAAGCATGTAGATGTATTCATTTGAAATGGAAAAAAAACATCTCTATACTATTTAAGACCATAACTTACAATGACATGTCAACTTTCTTAAATAACATCTAAATGTCAAAAATTTGTTTACAAAATAATGCAAACCTATAAACTCATTAAAAAAAATATTTTTCATTCATCTGTTTTGTTCCAATCTTGATTTATTGGGATATGATAATAGTTTCATTACTTTTTTTAGTTCCAAGGACCTCTAAACTTTTTCTTTGTTGGAAACCATTTGCACACCTCTTGCTTTTGTCTTTTCAATTCTCCATTTTAAAATTTTATTGATGTAGCAAGGTCACGTGTAGTAATTGGGCATTAATATGGCATAATAAGAACACATGAGATTTTGTTTTACTTGGGGTGGTTTGTTGTGTAGTTTTTTGTGTTTAAAATTAGGGACAATCCCCAAATTGGACCCTAAACTTTGCATCATTTTATAAGTTGAAACTTAAACTTTCATAGTGCATAAATAAGACCCTCAACTTGGCAATTCCTAAACAAGTAGGCACAGAGGCTGACGTGGCGCAGTGAGTGCAGTACACTCGCGGGGAGACGCGTGAAAGCTTTATTTTTTACCATTCTAACCGAAAAAATAGATAATTTGACTCTTTTACCCATGCTACATTTCTATATATGTATACTATTTGTTTTCAAATTAACATACACTTTCTTCTTCTTCATTTTATTAAAAATGCACAAGTATTTGACTTTTTATTTTTTAAAAAATAT
>JAOTQJ010099241.1:0-44948 GCA_025642045.1 Solanum sejunctum
GCCCGACAAGAAGTAGAGGAGACTTTGGATGTAGTGACTGGTAGTGTAAAGATATGTTTAAAGTCTTTGATTTTGATATTTTTGCTTTGCTTGAATCAGGTACCAATTTCTATGTTGTGACTCCTTTTTTGGCTGTTAAAGTTAACTGGATTGAGTCTAGAAATTTTAAGGGAGCCCTTTTCAGTTTATACTTCTGTTAGTGTGTCTATTGTTGCCCAACGAGTCTATCAAGGCTGTCCAGTCTCTGTCTTGGATAAAGTTCTTCTGTGTGATCTTATGGAACTTGAGATGTTTGACTTTTAAATTTTCTTGGGATGGTTTGGTTACATGCTTCTTATGCCACCATTGACTATAAACTCACAGGTTCAATTTTAGTTTTTGAATGAGCCTATTCTTGAGCGATAGAGTAGTGACTCTGCTTTTAAGAGCTGGATTATTTCTTATCTTAACGCCTAGAAAATGATTTCTAAAGCATGTCTCTATCATATTGTGGTGGTTAATGTGTTTTCAGGTATTTTTACTGAGGATTTTCCCAATCTTCCTTCCAAAAGGGAAGTAAACTTTAGCATAGATTTCCTTCTGGATACTCTGACTATTTCCATTTCTCCTTATCGTATCGCCTCAATAGAGCTAAAGGAGTTGAAAGATATATAGGATAAAGGCTTTTATTAGGCCAAGTATATCACCATATGGTGCTCCTGTGTTATTCATGAGAAAGAAAGATGGGTCACTTCGGATGTGCATTGATAATAGGCAATTGAATAAAATGACCATCAAGAATAAATATCCTTTATCAAGGATCAATGACTTGTTTGATCAACTTCAAGGAGCTATCCATTCTTCAAAGATTGACCTCCATTCCTATCATCATCAGTTGAGTGTCCGAGAATGTGATATTCCCAAAATAGATTTCCAAACCAGATAATGACATTTTGAATTTGTGGTAATGTTATTTGGTTTGACTAATAATCCGTTGTGTTTATGCATCTTATAAATTAGGTATTCAATCTATTTCTTGATAATTTTGTGGTTGTCTTCATCAATGACATTCTGATTTATTCCCAAAGTGAGCGGGAGCATATGGATCATTTGAGGTTGGTTCTTCAAACTTTGACGGAGAAAAAATTATATGTCAAGTTCAGTAAATCTGAGTTTTAGTCAAGTGAAGTAGTTTTTTTTGGTTATATGGTATTTGGTGATGACATTAAGGTTGACCCAAAGAAGACTGAGGTTGTGAAGAATTATCCTAAACCATTGACCCCTTCGCATACTCTAAGTTTTCTTGTGTTAACTTGTTATTATAGAAGGTTTATTGAAGGTTTCTCATCCATTGCATCTCTATTGACTAAGCTAACTCAAGAAGACAAAATTTATATAGTTGTATGAGTATGAGAAGATTTTTCAGACTTTGATAGATCGACTTACATCAGCTCCTATTTTGACTTTACCATATATCTTAGATGGGTTTGTGGTGTATTATGATCTTCTTGGATTGGGTTGAGTTGTGCTCATGCAACAAAATAAGGTGATAGATTAAGCATCAAGGCAATTGAAGATGCATGAACAAAATTATGTGACTCATGATGTTAAGTTAGCAGTTGTGGTATTGGCTTTCAAAATTTGGACATATTATTTATATGGGGTTTATGTTGATGTATTCACCGGTTATAAGAACTTGCAATATGTTTTCACCCAAAGGGATCTCAACTTAAGGCAAAGAAGATGGTTGGAACTTCTTAACGATTATGACATGAGTGTTTAATATCATCCTAGCAAGGTTAATGTCATAGTTGATGCTCTTAGTAGGCTATCCATGGGTAGTATAATCTATGCGGATGAAGGAAGGAAAGAATATATAAAGGATGTTCATTATTGGCTAGATTGAGTATTAGATTGGCTGACTCTAATGATGGTGGCATTCATGTTCAGAATGAGGCTGAGTCCTCTATGGTTGTTAATGTCAAGGTAAAGCAAGACATGGACTTGTCTTTGGTTGAGTTGAAGAAGTTGGTTCTGGAAAAGAAGGTAAAGTTTTTCTCCCAAGGGGGAGATGGTGTACTTTGATATCAAGAACGGTTATGTGTTAGAGAAGTGATCATGAGTGAGTACCATAACTCTCACTATTCTATACATCTGGGATCTACCAAGATGTATCATGATCTTTGGGAAGTATATTGATGGCATGGTATGAAGAAAGACATAGCCAAGTTTATGTTCGAGTGTCCTAATTATCAACAAGTGGAGGTAGAACATCAAAGGTCCGGTGGTTTGTCTCAAGATATTGAGATTTCTACTTGGAAATGGGAAAAAGTGAATATAGACTTTATGGTTGGTTTGGCCCATAACCAAAAGCAATTTGATTCTATTTAGGTCATCATTGATAGGATAACTAAATTGGATCACTTCTTACCCGTCAAGACTACCTTTAGTGCCAAACATTATGCAAGGTTGTACATCCGAGAGTTGGTAAGGTTGCATGGAGTACCTATGTCAATCATATAAAATCGTGGATGAAACACCCATCATGTGCTTAAGAATGCTCCATAAGTGTAATTTCTATATACCTCAAAATTCGTGCATGATTTCAAAAATTCAACTTTAAATTCTCTATCAGGGGGCAAAATTGAGTGAGAAATGGGTATAATTTGAATTTTAAAATACCTGTAGCAAAAACATTTTTTGATAAGTTTTTATTTACAGTGTTTGTCCACAACCAGGTTGTGACACGCCTGGGGTGCAGACTAGTGTAACTTGGTCCTCCATGTTTGTACCACGTCGCAGACTGGATGCATACCAGTATAAAATTTTCCCCAATTTCTTATTTCGTCAAAAGGTATTGGGGCAATAGTCTCATTCCCATTTAAACGTGAAATCTCTCATACTTAGCTATTTTTTAACTCGATGGCTCACAAAACCCTTGCTAAAACCCCTCTATGACTTTGCCAAATGTCTCATTCAAATTCAAGAATTTCAAGCTCAATTTTAGAACTCTAGAACCCATCTCAAGCTTCAAGTCTCCTTCAAGTTCATCTCAAGGGATTCAAGGTTTAAGGTATATGGGTCTTCATCCATGGGTCCTTTCACCCATGGAGCCCAACCTTCTCTTTTTATGGAAATTGCATGATTTCAAGTTGTTTTACCTATGAATATCTCTTATTATGAATTTTGAACATAAATTATGTTAGGGTTTTATCAAGTGTTGAATGATTATGCATGAATATCTATTTAAGGCTTATTACATGAATTGGTTTTGTCTATTGGGACTATGTATGATTTGAGCTATGAAACTATGAATTATTACGAGCTTTTGTGATGGATTTCAAGATACCCTAAATGATGGTATTACTACTATATTTTTGGGTTGAATTGCATGATTTGCTCATCTTATTTCACTCTTGAATTGCACAATTTTGAACAATTATCATGAACCCACCATATGTTTGATAAAATTACATGACAAGAATTCTCAAGTTGTTGATGAACTAGTACATGATTTACTAGTCAAGTGACTTTATGATGATTAAGGGCTTGCAAGCATGTATTGAATTTATGAAAAGTATCTAAGATTTTACAAGCATCAAGTTAAGCCCTATTTCACGATTTTTACCTCTTATAAGCCATTCACATTAAAGCAAGGGATAATGTATAATTATTATGTACTTTCATATTCAGGTTAGGCTCACTAGTAGAGGTCAAGCATGTTTATGAGCTACTCATGTCAAGTTATCATGTCTCTTACAAGTCACTCATGATATTATTAAAGCATGATTATTTCTAAGTATTCCATGCGATTTGACTTAACACTGATCAAGGCTTAAGATGGGGGCTCGACTTAAGGGGTCCATATAAAAGTTTTTAGTCTTTAAACTATGTGCCACCATAGGACTTTGAATATTACCCTTGCTATACTAGTGGATCCATCTAGTTCATGTTATCATGTTTGGTTAACATTGGCAAGTAGACCACACTTCGCCAGAGGGTGTCATGCGTGGTCACTTGAACCGAGGGTGTGTCATGCCTTGGAGTCCAAGTTGTAGCTGATTGATCTATGTCGATTGAGGTCTCTTTCCATATATTTATGATCTATATATTATACAAGTTGAATATTTTAAAAACATATTTTATTACAAGCATTGATCATACACCTCATATTGAGATTATATATCCATCGATTATGATTATACATTTTGAATATATTGGATTATGTGTTTATTATATTGCACCCTGCATACTTAGTACATTCAAACATACTAATGCATACTCTATGCCTACATGATATTACTATGTAGGGATCGGAGCTACTTTTGATCCTCCTCCTCCATTTGGCTAGTTCGATTCTCCAAGAAAGCTTTTGGTGAGTCCTCAACTCCAAGGATAATATCTACTTTATTTCATGCTATGATGAGACTTGTTCCTTATGTTGGATGCTTATTACTATGAGGATGAGCCCGAGAAGTGTCTTGGCCCCTGCTCCATTCTAAAGTAGAGGTGTTGTTGGATACTAAATGTGTATATGCTTATGAGCTTGACTCTTCTTATGTTTTTATGTTTCTGAAAGACTTTCCTTAGTCCTAATTCCCTTTTCATACTTGACTTTTGTTGATATTTATTTTACTTTCGCAACTAAGGATCTGTGCACATTACAATCAAGAGGCTTGTTTGGGTTATCTTAGGACTTCTCATTCGCTGGGTCACCGTTAGGTCAGAGGCTTGGGTCGTGACAAGCTTGGTATCAGAGCACTAGGTTATTAATGGTCCTCAGAAATTTAACACACCACGTTGATTAGAGTCTTATTCATGGTTGTGCAGCATGCCACAACTATGAATAGGAGGCTATGAGACATTTTAGGAAATGTTCCATTTTTTCATGATCTATTCGTGATTTTGATGTAAAGATAATGTTTTTCCCCCTAATGAATTCTCATTGCTCTTCTAGATTATGATGCTACCAAGAGGAAGACTAAGGAGAGCCCATTCACTCCAGGAGCAACCGGCCCCTCCTCCTCCTCATGCTTCTCAAGATGGAGGGGTAGCCCATGACGAGTTCCAGGATACCAAAACAATGTTGGCCTGTGCTATGATCAGCCAAATTAACTAAGGGGCCCAAGCTCGCCATGCTCCTACTCTGGCCTCAAAGGTGTGGGAATTCACAGGAATGAAACCCTTTGGAGATTCATGGGTCCAAGGCGGAGGAAGGTCCTCACGAGTTTATTGATGAAGTGTATAAGGTACTATCTATAATAGGGTCCAATTCGGAGGAGAAAGCAAAATTAGCATCCTATCAACTCAAAGGTGTGGCCCAAATTTGGTTTACTCAATGGAAATTAGAGAGGAGAGATGATGATGTTGTTCTTTGGGAGGAGTTCAAAACTATCTTCCTCAACTTGTTCTTCCCTATCGAGTTAAGAGAGGCTAAGATGATGGACTTTATGAATCTCAAGCAAGGTTCCATGAGTGTGAGGGTGTATGCTCTCAAGTACAGCAAGCTTTCCAAGTATGCTCCACATTTGGTTGCCAACCCTAGAGCTAGAATGAATAAGTTTGTGGTGGGTGTGTCCGACTTGGTAAATGAAGAGTGTTGTACTGCCATGCTAGTGAGTGATATGGATTTCTCATGGCTCATGACATACGCCAAACAACTTGAGGGGGAAAATCTTAGAAAGAGAGAGTTGGGGAGTCCAAGAGGGCTCAATCTGAAGATGGTTTCCAAGGTTCTAAGGGTGGCCGATTTCCACAAGGTCAAAAATTCCAAGCCCAGGGGTCCTCCAATACTCCTAATAAGAGATTTGCTAATGATGGAGTGTCTAACCCAAGATTCCAAGGTGGAAATGGTGGGATAACCCATCCTAAGTGCCAAAAATATGGGAGAAACCGTAGTGGTCCATGGTTGAAAAATTCTAATGCTTGCTTTAGTTGTGGCTAGATGGGTCACAAGGTTATTGGTTGTCATCATGGTCAAAACAGGGGTAGAGATGGTCGTCCTCAAGGCCAAGGTACTAATGTGGGTAAAAGGCCAAAGGGAGGCCAACAAGGGGTAACTTCAAGGCAAAATAGGTTATATGCTCTCCAAGGAAGGCAAGGAGTGTATGAGGTGCCCGATGTTGTTACCTGTATGTTAAAGTTTTTGATTATGATGTGTATGCATTGATAGATCTGGGTGCCACTCTTTCTTTCATTACTCCATTTGTTGCCACTAAGCTTCATGTGTGTCCCTAGTTGTTGTTAAAACCTCATGAAGTGTCTACCCTTTTGGGTGAGTCTATTATTGCTAAAAAAGTGTATAGAGATTATCTGATGTGCATATTGCATTAAGTCTTACCTTGTGATTTTGTTAAACTTGATATGGTGGATTTTGATATTATTTTTGTGATGGACTGGTACATGCATATCATGCTTCGATTGATTGTAGAACCCGTAAAGTTAGATTCCAATACCCTAATAAGCCCATTCTTGAGCGGGAAAGTTGAAATGTGGTGGTCAAGCCTAGATTCATTTGTTGTCTTAAATCCCCAAAGTTGATTTCTAAGGGTTGCATGTATCACCTTGTATGGGTTAGGAATGTTGAGTCTAAAGTACTTCCTATTGAGTCAGTTTCGGTGGTCAATGAGTTTCTTGATATCTTTCCTGATGAGCTTCCCAGAGTTCCTCCTAAAAGGGAAATTTACTTTGGTATAGATCTCCTGCCTGATACACAACCCATTTTTATTCCCCCTTACCATATGGCCCTGGTGAAGTTGAAGAACTTGAAGGATCAATTAAGGGAGTTGTTGGAGATGGGTTTCATAAGGCCTAGTAAGTCACCTTGTGGTGTACCAGTTTTGTTTGTATAGAAAAAGGGTGGTTCCGTTAGAATTTGCATTAATTACCGACAACTTAATAGGGTTACAATAAAGAACATGTATCCTCTACCAAAGATTGATGACCTTTTGATCAATTACCAGGGTCAAGTCACTTTTCTAAGATTGATCTTCGCTCCGGTACCACCAAGTGAGAGTGAGGGAGTGTAATTTTCCCAAGATGGCTTTTTGGACTAGGTATGAGCAATTTGAATTTAGGTTATGTATTTTAGGTTGGCTAACACACCGTCTATATTTATGGATCTTAAGAAAAGGATCTTTAAAGCCTACCTTGATATGTTTGTGGTGGTCTTTATTGATGATATATTGATTTATTCTCAGAGTGAAGGAGATCATGTGAATCATTTGAGGGTGGTGTTTCAAATTTTGAGAAATGAGAGGTTGTTTGCTAAATATGAAAAGTGTGAATTTCGGTTGAACGAGGTTGTATTCCTAGGGCATGTGGTGTCAGGTAATGGCATTAAAGTGGACCCTAAGAAGACAGAGGTGATAAGGAATTAGCCTAGACCCTTAACTTCGATGGATATTAGGAATTTCTTGGTTTTGGAAGGTTACTACCAGAGTTTTGTGAATGGTTTCTCTTCTATAGCTTGCCCTATGACAAAATTGACCCAAAAGAAGGCAGAATGTTTTGGACTGATGAATGTTAAAAGAGTTTTCAAACTGTAAAAGACAAGCTTATCTCCTCCTATCTTGGCTCTATCGAAAGTGTTAGAAGGGTTCGTGGTTTATTGTGATGCCTCAAGGATTGGTCTGGGGTGTGTTTTTATGTAAAATTACAAGGGGATAGCATAGGCCTTTAGGCAACTTAAGGTGCATGAGCAAAATTAACCCACCCATGATCTTGAATTGGTGGTCGTGGTGTTTGCTTTGAAGATTTTCCGTCACTTTGTATAGGGTTCATGTTGATATGTTTACCGACCAAAAGAGTCTCCAATATGTGTTTACACAAAAAGATCTTAACTTGAGACACATAAGGTGGTTAGAACTACTTAAAGATTATGACATGAGTGTACATTATCATCCTGGCAAAGCTAACGTTGTGGCCGATGCTCTAAGTAGAGTGTCCACAGGTAGCCTAGCTCATATTGATGTTGGTAACAAAGAGATGGGTAGACAAGTTCACCAATAGAAAGTTGGGGGTTAGATTGAATTAAGTTGAAAATGGTGGAGTTGCGGTTGTGATGGTTCAAAATCTTCTTTGATTGAGGAAGTCAAGTCAAAGCAAGACCTTGACCCTGTGTTGCTAGAGTTGAAGGCTTTGGTGAAGGATGGTAAAGTGGAGATTTTCTCCAAAGGGTGAGATGGTGCCCTTAAGTACCAAGGTAGGTTGTGTGTGCCCAACGTTGATGACTTTAGAGAGTTGATTTTGAAGGAGGCCCATAATTTATTTTATTCTATTCACCCCGGTTCCACAAATATGTATAGAGACTTGAGTGAGTTGTATTGGTGGTGTGGTATGAAGTGACATATTGCCAAGTTTGTAGTCGATTGTTACAATTGCTAACAAGTGAAAGCCCAATATCAAAGGTCAAGTGGCCTAGGCCAAGATATAGAAATTCCTACTTGGAAGTGGGAAGAAGTCAACATGTATTTTGTGGTTGGGTTGCCTAAGACTAGGAAACACTTTGATTCTGTTTGGGTTATTGTTGATAGAATGACAAAGTCGACTCACTATCTACTAGTCAAACCACCTATGGTGCCGAAGATTATGCCAAGTTGTGTACTCATGAGTTGATTATATTGAATTGGGTACCCTTGTCAATCATTTTGGATCATGGTGCTCATTTCACTTCTCATTTTTGGAGATCCTTCCAAAAGGGTCTTGGTACTAAGGTCAAGCTTAGTATGGCTTTTCATCCTCAAACGGATGGCCAAGCAAAAAGGACTATCCAAACTATTGAATATATGCTTAGAGCTTGTGTTTTGGAGTTCAAGGGTAGTTTGGATAAACATCTTCCACTTATTGAGTTTGCTTACAACAATAGCTATCACGCTACCATTGGTATGACTCCTTTGAATCTTTATATCGTAGGCATTATAGATCCGCAGTTAGGTAGTTTGATGTAGGGGAGACAGCTTCGTTAGGTCCGGATTTGGTTATGGAAGCTTTAAAAAAGGTGAGGTAGATAAGGGGGAGGTTGAAGACGGCCCAAAGTATACAAAGGTCCTACTCTGATGTGAGGAGAAGAGATCTTGAGTTTAATGTTGATGATTAGGTTTACTTGAAAGTCTCACCCATGAAAGGAGTGGTCTAGTTTGCCAAGAAAGGGAAATTGAGCCCATAGTTGCTGGGACCTTATGGAATTTTGAGGAGGGTTGGCAAGGTTTCTTATGAATTGGAGTTGCCTATGGAGATTAATATGGTTCATCCGGTCTTCCATAAGTCTATGTTGAGGAAGTATGTGGGTGCCCCAAGTGCTATAGTGCCCTTAGAGGTTTTGGGTGTTGTGGAAATAATTTGACCTATAAGGAGGTCTTGGTGGAGATATTGGATAGACAAGTGAAGAGGTTAAGAAACAAAGAGGTGGCATCCGTCAAGGTTCTTTGGAGGAATCAACAAGTTGAAAGTGCCACATGGGAAGCTGAGGTGGACCTGAAAAAGCAATACCCATATCTCCTCCACTCTATTTGAGCTGAAGGTAATAACATAAGTCCCATCTATGATTTCAAGTCTTAGGTTTCATCCCTCATGTCATGTTTCGTGTATTCATGTTTATAGTAACAAGTTTATGGTGGTTTTTACATTCATGTTGAGACTTTTTGAAAATGATGTTTCAATACATTTGTTGCATTCATGTTCGACCTAAATCTTCATAATTATTTCTTTTACTCACGTTTTTTTGAAATTTGTGGACGACTGTTCCCAAGGGGGAGACATTGAAACACCCCTCATGTACTTTGGAATTCCCCATAATTGTAATTTTTGAATATCTCAAAATTTGTGCATAATTCTAAAAATACAACTTCATATTCTCGATTAGGGGGCAAAATTGAGTGGAAAAAATGGGTATAACCCGAATTTTAGAAGACTCATAGTAAAAAATAATTTTCACCAATTTTTGATTTCCTGTGTTTGTCCGCGCCCAGGTAACGACGCGGCTAGGGCGCAGACTAGTGTAACTTGATTCTTCGCATTTGGTCCGCACCTTGATCCTCCGCATTTGGTCCGCTTCACAAACTAGATGCGGACCAGTGTAAAATTTTCCCCAATTTCTTATTTCATCTAAGGGCATTGGGGTAATAGCCCCATGCCCATTTAAACATGAAATCTCCCATATTTATCCATTTTTCAACTCTATAGCTCACAAAACCCTCTCTAAAATCCCTCCAAGACTTTGTCAAATCTCTCATTCAAATTCAAGGATTTCAAGCTCAATTTTGGAACTCTAAAACCAGTCTCAAGCTTCAAGTCTTCTTCAAGTTCATCTTAAGTAATTCAAGGTCTAAGGTATGTGAGTCTTCATCCATAGGTCCTTTCAACCATGGAACCCAACCTTCCCTTTTTATGGAAATTACATGATTTCAAGTTGTATTACCTATAGGTATATGAATTTTGAACATAACTTATGTTGGGGTTTTATCAAGTATTGAATGATTATTCATGAATTTCTATTTCAAGCTTATTGCACAAATTGATTTCTTCTATTGAGACTATGCATGATTTGAGTGATGAAACTATGAATTATTATGAGCTTTTGTGATGGATTTAAACAAACCCTAAATGAAAGTTTTACTACTATATTGCTAGTTGAATTACATTGAGTTTATTCATCTTATTTCACTCTTGAATTGCATTATTTTGAGAAAGTATCACGACCCCACCATGTGATTGATAAAATTACATGACAAGAATTCTCAAGTTGATGATGAACTAGTACATGATTTACAAGTCAAGTCACTTCATGATTATTAAGGGCTTTCAAGCATGTATTAATTCATGAAAAGTATCTATGATTTTGCAAGTATCAAGTTAAGCCCTATTTCAAGATTCTTACCTCATGTGAGCCATTCATGTTAAAGCAAGGGATCATGTATGATTATTATCTACTCTTAAGTTCAAGTTACGCTCACTGGTAGAGGTCAAGCATGTTTACAATCTACTCATGTCAAGTTATCATGTCTCTTACAAGTCACTCATGATATTATTAAAGTATGATTATTTCAAAGTATTCCGTGAGATTTGACTTCACACCAATTTAGGCTTACGATAGGGGCTTGACTCAAGGGGCCCTTATGTAATGTCTTTAGTCTCTAAACTATGTGCCACCATAGGATAATGAATATTACCCTTGCTATATTAGAAGATTCGTCCAGTTCATGTTATCATGTTTGGTTTACCTTGCCAAGTAGACCATACTTCATGCGGGGGTGTCATGCCCAGTCACCTAAATCGAGGCGGTGTCATGCCTTGGAGTCTAAGTTGTAGCTGCTTGGTCTATGTCGGTTGAGGTATTTTCCCACATATGTAGGATCTATTATGCAAGTTGAATGTTTTACAAGCATGTTTTATTACAAGCATTGATAATGAACCTCATATTCAGATTATATATCCGTTGATTATGATTACATATTTTGAATATATTAGCTTATGTTTTTGTGGCATTATACCCCGCATACTTTAGTACATTCAAACATACTAACACATACTCTATACCTACATGATATTATCATGTAGGGACTGGAGCTTCTTTTGATCGTCTTCCTCCATATGGCTAGTTTGATTCTGCAAGAAAGCTTTTGGTGAGTCCTCAATCAGAGGACAATATGTACTTCATTTCATTATATGATGAGACTTGTTCCTTATGATGATGCTTATTACTATGAGAGTGAGCCCGAGAAGTGTCTTAGCGCTTGCTCTATCCTAAAGTAGAGGTGTTGTTGGTTACTAAATATGTATATGCTTATGAGCTTGACTCTTATGTTAGTGAAAGGCTTCCCTGAGTCCTGCTTCCCTTTTAATACTTGACTCTTGTTGATGTTTATTTTACTTCTGCAACAAAGGATGTGTGCATCTTACAATCAAGAGGCTTGTTTGTATTGTCTTCAGACTTCTAATTAGCTGTGTCACGTCTAGGCCCTAAGCTTGGGTCGTGACAGTGGCACCAAATTTACTTCTTACTTTTGGAAATCATTTCAAAAAAGGCTTGGTACTAAATTAAAGTTAAGTGCCTCTTTCCATCCTCAAATGGATGGATAAGCCGAGAGGACAATACAAACTTTGGAAGACATGTTGAGGGATCGTGTGTTGGAATAAGGATAATTGGGATGATCATCTACCACTTATTAATTTTTCCTACAACAATAGTTTTCATGTTAGCTTTGGTATCCATTATTTGAGGCTTTGTATGGAAGATGATATAGATCCTCGATGGGATGGTTTGAGTTTGGCGAGATGGAATTGATTGGCCTAGATTTGGTGATGGAAGATATGGAAAAGGTGAAATTGATTAGGGAAAGGTTGAAGACAGCTCAAAGTCGGTAACAGTCTTATTCAAATTTTACAAAGAGAGATCTTGAATTCCATATCAGTGATTCGGTGCATGTAAAGGTTTCTCTTATGAAGGGTGTAATTTTGGTAGGAAAGGCAAGTCAAGTCCTCGATATTTAGGCCTTTATGAGATAGTGGAGCAGATTGGCAACGTGGCCTATAGATTCGATTTGCCATTAGAGATAAGTTTTATTCTCATGGTTTTTGATGTTTCAATGTTGAGGAAGTTGATTGGTGATACTAGTTCTATTGTGCCTTTGGAAGGTGTTGAGGTTGAATAGAATTTGTCTTATGAAGAGGTTTCATTTGAAACTTTTGATAGGGAAGAAATATGACTTTTCAATAAGGATGTGGCTTCGGTTAAAGTTCTTTAAAGGAATAAACATATAGAGAGTGCTACATGGGAGGCAGAGATGGTCATGATACGATGATATCCCTGTCTTTTCCAATCTACTTAAGCCTAAGGTATCAGGTTCTTCCTATTCTAAATGGTCCTAATTTATTCACTCTTATGTTTCATGACATGACATGCATACATTTGCACGAAAATGATTTAAAGGATGTTTGACATGAGTTTTATTGATTTTATAATTTTTAAGAAATTAGTTATGCATTGTGTTCCCATGTTAAAATGTTTCATGTTCAAGTTAAGCTTTTCAAACTAGTTCATTTCTCATTCGAGGATGAATGTTCCAAAGGGGAAGATGATGAAAGGACCTAGATCTTGTGAGTCTTTATTGATACTTAAAATCAATTTGGTGGTATGTGACCCATGGTGGATGCTTGTGTATGGTTTGTGTGAATTAACAAAGTATTTTAGTCTTGGTGGCACTCCAAGGAACCTCTGATGAGTTGTGGTCCTCACCATTGTTCGTGGATGAGGCCCTTGGTAGGAGCCCAACCTTCAAGCAAAGAATTTGGGTAAGGCAGCCACCAAGGGGCCCTTGCACAAGCCATGCAACACACCACGAGCTGGGGTGGGGTCTCGTGGTACTTACCACAAGCCGTGGTGAGGGTTTTCATGAAGCCCTCATCCTAAAATATGGTTCTTAGTATAAAAACCATCTCAAAACTTTGGTCATTTGTATAGACCATTGTATGATTAGTGCACCTTTGAATGGAGCGTGAACTATCAGTGAAAATGTCCTTCATCTGAAACTTGGTTGAGTGTCTAAAGACCTTTTCTATGAATCCTTGTATGGTCTGTGGTCATGTTCATTAGCCATGGTGCTCTTTCACGTGCCATCTAGGCACGTTGTAGTGGTCATTTCATTAATGGACTTCTCATAATATTAGTGATTTCTAAGTGTCGTTTGTGACTCTCTAACCTATCCTAAATTTCTGAAAAGACATATATTCCATCATTCTTATACAAATTCATTCATAACATTTAGAACTATAGATATTCTCTCTTCTAATAACAACTCTAAAGTGTGTTATTGGAGATTCAACTTGGAGCTCAAGGAAGGGTCTGCTTCTCAAATCAATTTCTCCTTAATTCTTCTAGTTATCTAAGGTATGTGGGATTGATTCGTGGTCCCGTTTAACCATGAAGACCCCAAAGATTTCTTACTTCTTTATTCATGAATTTTAAGCTTACTTTGAATATGACTCTTTTAAATTAGTGTTGGTTTTACTAAATTGAGATATGGGTTGTATTTAATTGATGTTTTTAAAGTGATTTAAGTACTATTATGTTGAATCACATTGATATTATTAAGGTTTGATTATGCATATCCCTATTGAATCTATGCATAGGTTATTCCAAGTATGCTTTGATTGATGATTTCTTATGGGATTTATTAAGATTTCATTATATTATGACGATTTAACTATGAATTCCTAGTACCAATGTTATCCATTCATTCCTCATGGTATGCATGCATGAGCATTAATTTTCATGAAGTTTGTGATGTGTGATAAGACCCAATCATGTTTATGACTATTGAAATGACCCTAAAAAGTGACTAAAAATGTGCCTCAAAAGTGCCCAGAATCATAATTTTCATATATCTTAAAATTCATGCGTGATATCAAAAATCTAACGTCATATTCTTGTTCAAGGAGAAAATTAACCAGAAAATGCGTCTAACCTAGATTTCAGATTGAACGATTCATAATTTCAATTTGCAAAAAAGTGAGGTTTTCTCACCCAGGCGCGATGCGCTAGGGGCATGCCTCAGTGTAAAAATGCCCAGTTATTTTAATCCTGATCCAAGACTTTGGGGTCCTGAGCCTAAGTTTTTCCATGCATGAAAATACTTATACTTAGCCTTATTTTACCTTTATATCATTCTAGACAATCCTCAATACTCATTCAAATACTTAGACTAATATTTCTCTCAAAATTCAAGTGCCAAAACCCTCTCCGAATCTTAAAAAATTCATCCAAGCTTTAAGTCTCCATTTCAAATCTTCTTCAAGGAATTCTCCAAAGCTAAGGTATGTGGGTTTCTCTCATGGGTTCCTTTCACCCATGATTCCCAATCTTTCTTTTACCTAAAATTGCATGATTTAAAGTGATTTATAATAGGTCTTACTTATTATGAATTTCACTGCACACAATGTTGGGGTTTATGAAATTGTGACTCTTTTAACATGTTTTAAGCTATGAAACCAAGATCTATTGTGAAATTTGATGAAGTGTTTTAATGTATATTTTTTAAGGGTGTTATAAATTATCTATTGATGGTTTCACATTGAATTTTCTAGCATGTTTTCGCTCTGAATTTTCTAGCATGTTTTTGCTCTTGAATTGCATAGTTTTACACTAGTACTACATACTCGCCAAGTGTTTGATAAAATATCTAGTTATGATTTATTGAGGAATTGAATGTCCAATCATGTATTATGAGTTGAATGACTTTGTGATGATGAAAAGAATGTATATATATTATAACTACATGATGATGAGAGGAATGTACATATGATATTATCTCTTTAGTGTTGGGGATGACCAAGCCTCACTGGGGAGGTTGTAGGTCCGGGTAACTTTATTGAGGGGTTTGTACCTCGATTGCCTTGCTCGGAGATGGCAGGCCTGTGTAGCCTTCTCAAGGGGTTTGTAACTTGATAACCTTATTGGGGGATTTGTACCTCATCAACCTCATAAAGGGGTTTGTACTTCATGCCCCTCTCCAAGGAGATGGTACGCCTTGGATTGCACTAAGAACAGTCACTCCTTACACTTGTATTATGTTCTATATAAGTATGATCTACTATAGGCATCTTCTATGCATGCCATATTAATATATGCTAATCTATTATCTAATTATGCATTTTGATTATGTTGCCTATCTATTATTGCATTGCATCCTAAATACTTAGTACATTCAAACATATTAATGCATACTTTATGCCTACAAGATATCACGTTGTAGGAATAGGAGCCCCACTTGAGCATCCTCCTACACGTGGTTAGTACGATTTCTCTCAAACTTGTTGGTGAGTCCTCCATTCTGGGGATGATGTTTATGATCTTATGCGACGTTCTAAGACTATCTTCCTTTTATGAATGTATTGATTATGAGGGTGAGCCCGTTGCTTGTCTTGGCCCCTACTCTTATCTATGTAGTAGAAGTATTGTTGGACATGATATGTATTATGCTATAAGGTTTGACTCTCTCTTGACTCTTGTTGATTATGATATGATAGTTGTCCCTTAGCCCCGATTATCCCTATTTACTATCTCTTGTTGTAGTTTTCTTGCTTCTGCGACCAAGGATCTGTAATGATATGTTAAGAGGCTTGCTTGGGGTCCCTTCGGGCTCCCCTTGCGCTATGTCACATTTAGGCCCTAGGCTTGGGTCGTGACAAACTTGGTATCAGAGTACTAGATTGTTAGATCCTCGGAGTTCAACACACCATGTCGATTAGATTCTTACTCATGGTTGTGAAGCGCGCCATGACTATGAATAGGAGGGTATGAGATGTTCTAGGAAATGTTTCACTTCTTCATGATCTATGCCATGCGATAAAGCTAGGTCCCCTAGGGCTTATTGCTAATCCCTAATCGTTATATTTTAGGGTATGGCTCAAGCTACTCAGGATGCTGGTATAATGAATGTGGAGATTTGCAATGCTCTATGAGTATTAGCCAAAGCAGTGACAAAATGGGCAACTTACCTCGATCAATAAGTGACTGCTCTCAAGACTTCGATTGGTAAGTGGAGAGGTAGCGGGGCCAAGAGGGCCCATATTGAAGGATAGTTCCAAAGTCTCAAAGATAGAGGTGATGCTATATGTTCAACATATGGTAAGGTTCATAGAGGCCCATGTTTGAAGGGTACCAATGCTTGTTTCAATTGTGGTGATGTGGGGAATAAGAAGAATGATTACCCTCATAAAAACAATAAAAGTAAAGGAGGTGATGGTAGAGTGACTAATCCCAAGTGCCCTACATGTAGGACGGAGCATGGTGGCCTGTTGAGGAACTCTAGTTCTTTTTTTGGATATAGTAAAGCAGGTTACAAGCTAGTTGATTGTCCATATGCTCGAAGCAGGTGTAAGGGTGGTCGACTTTTAGATCATGGTGCTCATATGATCACGGGGCTCAAGGAATAGATAAGGAACCCAATGGTTGTAATCGGTATGTTGAAATTTCCTTTTGTTTTGTTGTTTTTACATTAATGGGTTCGGGTGCCACCATTTCTTTCATTATTCTTTCTTATTGCAAGTGGTTTTCAAGTATACCCCAAGTTGTTGTGTGAACATTGGAGTGTACCCCTTTTTATTGAGTAATTTGTTGTTTGAGAGTTCATACGTGTTGTCCCACGTTCATATTGCACTAAGTCTTGCCTTATGACCTATTCGGTTTAACGTAATGGATATTGATACCATATATGTGATGGATTAGTTGTGTTGATTTGGTGTCTCTTTTGATTGTAGGACCCATAGATTTAGATTTCAATTCTTTAGTATACCTGTCCTTAAGTGGGGGCTTGTAAGGTGGATGTGAATGGGTAAGTCAGTTTCTTTTCTTAAGGTACAATTGATCTCTAAGGGTTGCATTTATCACCTTGCAAGAGTTAGGGGTGTTGAACCTAAGTTATATCTATTGACGTGATTCCGGTGATTAATGAGTTAGTAAAATCCTTCCCGATACTTTGAATTTAGGGTAGTACCTTTTTGGTTTGACTTATGCCCCGTTTATGTCTATGCATCTCATTAATAGGATCTTTAGTCCCTACCTTATTATGTTTGTAGTGACCTTTAGTGATGAAGTATTGATTTATTTAGAGGTTGTGAACAATTTTGGGGTAGTGTTGCAAATCTTGGGGTGAGAGGAGTTGTATGCTAAGTATGATAAATTTGAATTATGGTTAAAGGAGGTTACCTCCCTAGGTCATGTGGTGTCAGAGGATGGTATTATGGTTGATCCAAAGGAGACGTATGTGATTGGAAACTGGCCTAGACTATTGTCCCCTTCGGACATATGGAGCTTCTTATGCTTAGCAGGTTACTATCAGAGGTTTATGAATGAGTTCCCTTCTATTGCTTCTCCCATGACTAAGTTGACCCAAAAGAAGGCTAAGTTTGTATGACCGATGAGTGTGAAAGGGTTTCCAAGCTTTGAATAATAAGCTTATCTCTGCTCCTATCTTGCCTTTATTAGATGGGTTGGAAGGGTTTGTTATGTATTGTGATGTTCCCCAGTTCGGTTTGGGTTGTGTATTGATGCAATATGATAAGGTAATAGTCTATTCTCTTAGCCAATTTGAGATGCATGAGAAGGGTTATCCTATTTTTAACTTTAAGTTGGCCGCGTAGTAATTTCTTTGAAATTTGACATCATTGGTTGTGTGGGATGCATGCCGATGTAGTTACCGTTCACTAGAGTATCCAATATGTGCTCACCCAAAGGGATCTTAACTTGAGACAAAACTAGTGGTTAGAACTTCTAAAGGATTATGATGTGAGTGTGCATCATCGTCCGGGTAAGGCTAATATTATGGCGAATACTTTGAGTAAGGTGTCCATGGCTATTCTTATTCATGTTAATGATGGTGATAAAGAGGTGGCTAGGGAGGTTCATCAGTTGGCTAAGTTGGGGATTAGGTTGGAAGAGGTTGATAACATTGGTGTTATGTTGTTAATGGTTCTAAATCTTCACTGCTTGAGGAGGCGAAAGCTAATCATGATCTTGACCCTACTTTGTTGGGATTGAAGGCATTAGTATAAGATGGTCAAGTGGACGTTTTCTCCTAAGGGAGAGATGGTACCCTTAGATACTAAGGTAGGTTATGTGTGCCTTATATTTATGGCTGAAAAATTCTTAGTAAGACTCATAGCTCTTCCTATTCTATCCACCCTGGTTCTTCCTAAATGTATAGGGATTTGAGAGAAGTATATTGGTAGGGAGGTATGAAGGAAGGCATTACCAAATTTATCCCCGATTATAATAGTTGCCGACAAGTAAAAGCTAAACATCAAGGGTCGGGTGGCCTAACCCAAGATATAGAGATCTCTACTTGGAAATGGGAGGAAATTTACATGGATTCTGTGGTTGGGTTTGCCAAGACTAGAACGGGATTTGATTCTATTTGGGGTGTGCTTGATAGGTTGAAAAAATTGGCCAAAATTCTGCCGGTTAAGACTACTTATGGTGCCGAAGAGTATGCTAAACTATGGATTCATAATTTGGTTAGATTACATAGGGTGCCCTTGTCTATTATATCTGATCGGGGTGCTCAATTTACTTCTCATTTTTGGAGGTCTTTTCAAAGTAAGACTGGTACTAGAGTTAAACTTAGTATGACTTCTCACCCTATCCAAGATGGCCAAGCCAAAAGAACTATATAAACACTTAAGGATATGCTTAGGGCTTGTATTTTGGACTTTAAGGGAAGTTGGGATGATCAACTTCCATGAATTGAGTTGCTTGCAACAATAGCTATCATTCTAGCAATTACATTGCTCCTTTTGAGGTTCTCTATGGTAGACATTGTAGATCACTATTTGGGTAGTTTGTAGTGAGAGAGATGCCTTTGTTGGGTCCTGATCTAGTTATGTAGCTATGGAGAAGGTAAGGTTAATTAGAGAAAGGTCAAAAACATCCCCAAAGTCATCAAAAATCTTATGACGATGTGAGGAGGATGGATCTTGAATTAAAAGTTGGTGTTTGGATCTATTTGAAGGTGTCAACTCATAAAAGGTGTGGTTTGTCTTGATAAGGAGGGAATGCAGTTATGGTTTGTGAGTTTTCATAGAGTGTGGAGGAAGATTGGTGAGGTTGCATATGAATGGGAAGTGTCTTTGGATAAGGATATGGTTCATTCAGTTCTTTATGTGTTTAGTATTTGTTTCCACATCATTATGAGAAGTGTCATAGTTGCCAACAAGTCAAAGCCGAACATCAAGGGCCAAGTGGCCTAACCCAAGATACAGAGATCCCTACTTGGAAGTGAGAGAAAATTTACATGGATTCTGTGGTTTGACTGCCCAAGACTATAAAGGGGTTTTGATTCTATTTGGGGTGTGGTTGACAGGATGACAATATTGGCCCACTTTTTACTGGTTAAGACTACTTATGGTGCCGAAAAGTATGCTAAACTGTGCATTCATGAGTTAGTGAGATTACATGGGGTGCCTTGTCTATTATATCGGATCGGGGTGCTTAATTTATTCACAATTTTAGGTCTTTTCAAAGGAGTCTTGGTACAAAGTTAAACTTAGTACGACCTCTCACCCTTCTCATGGATGGCCAAGATGAACGAACTATCCAAACACTTGACAATATGCTTAGGGCTTGTATTTTGGACTTCAAGGGAAGTTGGGGTGATCAACTTCCATGAATTGAGTTACTTACAACAATAACTATCATTCTAGCAATTGCATTACTCCTTTTGAGGTTCTCTATGGTAGACATTGTAGATCACCGGTTGGGTGTTTTGTAGTGGGAGAGATGGCTTTGTTGGGTACGAATTTGGTTATGCAGGCTATAGAGAAGGGAAGGTTAGTTAGAGAAAGGCCGAAAACAACCCAAAGTCATCAATAGTCTTATGACAATGTGAGGAGGAGGGATATTGAATTAAAAGTTGGTGATTAGGTTTACTTGATGATGTCGCTCATAAAAGGTGTGGTTTCTCTTGATAAGGAGGAAATGGAATTATGGTTTCTAGTATTCATAGAGTGTGGACGAAGATTAGTGAGGTTGCATATGAATGGGAAGTGTCTTTGGATAAGGATATGGTTCATTCGGTTCTTTATATTTCTAGGATTGAGGAGGCATATTGGTGATTCAAGTGTTATAGGACTCTTGGGATTGTGGAAGTTTTGGAGGATGAGTGGACTTTTGAGTAGGCCCTGTGGAGAAGGTGGGTGGATATGAGTAAGGGTTGATTTGTGAGGGTGTAAGGTTTGTCCAGCCCATTGGAAGAATCATCAAGTTGAGAGTGTCTTTCAGGGAGCCAAAGCGGGCATGGAAGGCAATATCCATACCTCTTTCATTCTATTCAAGCTTATGGTAATATGTCAAGTCCTTTTATGATTCCAAGTCTCATGTTCTAGCTCCTATATCATTGCATGCATTCGTGTCTATGTTTACAAGTCCATTATGATTTTATCACTTGTATTGAGATTTTGAAACTGGTGTTTAAGTGCATTGTTGCATTCTTGTTCGGGCTAATTTTCTTCATGATTACTCTTCTTATATATGTGTCTTTGACATTCGAGGATGAACGTTCCCAAGGGGGAGATATTGAAATGACCCCAAATATTGCCCGAAAATGTGCCTTGGAAGTGCCTGAAATTGTAGCTACCATATATCTCAAAATCTATCGATGATATCAAAAAATCAACTTCATATTCTTGTTCAGGGGCAAAATTAGGTGGGAAATGGGTCTAACCCCAATCTCACAGTGAACGATTCACTTCCATTTTTCCAAGTGGTGAAAAATAGTGAAGTTTTTGCACCCCAGCCGTGACACGCTAGGGGCGCACCTCAGTGTAAAATCGACCAGTCATTTTAATCTCGGTCCAAGACTTTTTGGTCTTGGGCCTAAGTATTCTCATGCATAAAAATACCTATACTTAGCATTATTTTACCTTTGTATCATTCAAGACAACTCCCAATACTCATTCAAACACTTATACTAATATATTCTCTCTAAATTCAAGTGCCAAAACCCTCTCCGAATCTTAAGGAATTCATCCATGCTTGAAGTCTCCATTTCAAATCTTCTCCAAAGCATTCTCCAAAACTAAGGTATGTGGGTTTCTTTTGTGGTTTGCTTTCACTCCTGATGCCCAAGCTTCCTTTTAACTAAAATTGCATGATTTAAAGTGATTTACTCATGGGTCTTACTTATTATGAATTTCACTACACACTATGTGGGGTTTATGAAATTATGACTGTTTTAGCATGTTTTGAACTATGAAACCAGGATTTATTGTTAGATTTCATGAAGGGTTTTGATGTATATTATTTGAGGGTGTTACCAAGTATCTATTGATAGTTATACATTCAATTTTCTAGCATTTTTCCACTCTTGAATTGCATGGTTTAACAATAGCATTACACACCTGTCAAGTGTTTGATAAAATGTCTGATTATGATTTATTGAGAAATTGAAGATCCAATGCATGTCTTATGAGTTGAATGACTATATGATGATTAGAGGAATGTATGTATATGATATTATGTCTATTGTGTTGGGGATGACCAAGCCTCACTCTTGAGGTTGTAGGCCTGGGTAACCTTGTTAAGGGGTTTGTACCTCAATCACCGCGCTCAGGTGGTGGCAGGCCCGTGCAACCTTATAATGGGTTTGTACCTCATCAACCTTGTTGGGGGAGGGGGCTTTGTACCTCATTAACCTCATGAAAGTACCTCATGCACCTCTCCAAGGAGGTTGTAGGCCTTGGATTGCACTAAGAATGGTCACTCCTTACACTTGTATTATATTCTATATAAGCATGATTTACTACAAGCATCTTTCTTGCATGCCATATTGCCATATGCTCCTCTATTGCCTAATTGTGCATTTTAGTTATGTTGCCTATCTATTATTGCATTGTATCCTATATACTTAGTATATTCATATGTACTAACGCATACTTTATGCCTACATGATGTCACCATGTAGGAACTGGAGCCCCACTTGAGCATCCTCCTCCACGTGGTTGGTAAGATTTCTCCCAAGCTTATTGGTAAGAACCCAAGATTCCTCCAAGTTTATGATCTTATGCTCTGTTCTAAGACTATCGTCTTTTTATGAATGTGTTGATTATGAGGGTGAGTCAGTTGCTTGTCTTGGCCCTCGCTCTTATCTGTGTAGTAGATGTGTTGTTGTACATGATATGTATTATGCTATAAGATTTGACTCTCTCTGTACTCTTGTTGATTATGATATCAAAGTTGTCCCTTTGCCCTATTATCCCTATTTACTATCTCTTCTTGTTGTTTTCAAGCTTCTACGACCAAGGGTGTTTAATCATATATTAAGAGGCTTGCTTGGATCACTTTAGGTTCCCCTTGCACCGTGTCATGTCTAGGCCCTAGGCTTGGGTCATGACAAACTATGTATCAGAGCACTAAGTTGTTAGATCCTCTGAGTCCAACACATCGCATCGATTAGAGTCTTACTCATGCTTGTGAAGTGCGCCACAACTATGAATAGGAGGCTATGAGGCATTTTAGGAAATGTTTCACTTCTTTATGATCTATGTCGTGCAATAGAGTTACGTCCTCTAGGGTTTATTGCTAATCCCTAACCATTATATTCTAGTGTATGTCTCAAGCTACTCAGGATTGTGATATGACTAATGCAAAAGATTCTTAATGCCATATGGATATTAGCCAAAGTGTCGACAAAATTGGCAATCCATCTCGATCAACAAGTGTGTACTCCCGAGACTTTGATTGGTAAGAGGAGGGCCCCATATTAAAGGAAAGTTCCAAAGTATTAAAGATAGAGGTGATGCTATGTGTTCAACATATGGTAAGGTTCATAGAGCCCATGTTTGAAGGGTACCAATGCTTGTTTCAGTTGTGGTGAAATAGGGCATATGAAGAATGATTTCCCTCATAAATGCGATAAGAGTAAAGGAGGTAATGGTGGGATGACTAATCCCAATTGCCGTATATGTAGGAAGGTCTATGGTGGCCCATGTCAGAGGAACTCTAGTGCTTGTTTTGGATATAGCAAAGTGGCTCACAAGCTAGTTAATTGTCCATATGCTCGGAGAAAGTGTATGGTGGTCGACCTTTAGATCATAATGGTCATATTGATTACGGGGCTCAAGGAGGGGATGAGAAACCCTATGTGCTACTGGTATGTTAAAATTTCCTTTGGCTTTGTTATGTTTGCATTGGTTAGCCCAGGTACCACCATTTCTTTAGTTAATCATTCTTGTTGCTAGTGGGCTTCAAGTGTACCCCGAGTTGTTTGAGAGTTCATAGGTGTTGTCCCATGTTCATATTGCATTAAGTCTTGCCTTGTCACTTGTTGGCTTTGACGTGGTGGATTTTGATATCGTACTTGGGAAGGATTAGTTGTGTAGATGTGGTGTCTCTTTTTATTGTAGGACCTGCAGAGTTAGATTCCAATTCCCTAGTTCACACATCCTCGAGTGGGGGCTTGTAAGGTGGATGTGAAGGGGTAAGTCCATTTCTTGTCTTAAGGTACAATTGATCTCGAAGGGTTACATTTATCATCTTGCAAGAGTTAGGGGTGTTGAACCTAAGCTATTTCTATGGAGGTAATTCCAGTGATTAATGAGTTAGTAAAATCCATCCCGATACTATGAATTTTTGGTAGTTCCTTTTTGGTTTGACTTATGTCCCGATTATGTCTATGGGTGTCATGAATGGGGTCTTTAGTCCCTACCTTGTTATGCTTGTGGTGTCCTTTAGTGATGAAGTATTGATTTATTTAGATCTTGTGAACCATTTAGGGGTAGTGTTGCAAATCTTGCGGTGAAAGGAGTTGTATACTAAGTATGAACAGTGTGAATTACTGTTAAAGGAGGTCACTCCCTAGGTAATGTAGTGTCAGAGGATGTTATTATGGTTGACCTTAAGAAGACATATGTGATTGGAAATTTGGACATTAGAAGCTTCTTGGGCTTAATGGATTACTATCAGAGGTTTGTGAATGAGTTCCCTTCTATTGCTTCTCTCGTGACAAAGTTGACTCAAAAGAAGGCTACATTTGTGTGACCGATGAGTGTGAAAAGGGTTTCCAAGCCTTGAAGAATAAGCTTATCTCCGCTCCTATGTTACCTTCACAGGATGGGTTAGAAGGGTTTATTGTGTATTGTGATGCTCCCCGATTTGGTTTGGGTTGTGTGTTGATCCAAAATGATAAGGTGATAGCCTATGTCTTTAGCCAATTTCAGATGCATGACAATAGTTATCCTATCTATGACTTTAAGTTGGCCGCCGTGGTAATTGCTTTGAAATTTGAAGTCATTAGTTGTTTGTGGATGCATGTCGATGTTGTTACCATTAACTAGAGTCTCCAATATATGTTCACCCAAAGGGATCTTAGCTTAAGACAAAGGATGTTGTTGGAACTTCTACAGGATTATGATGTGAGTGTGTATTATTATCCCGATTAGGCTAATGTTGTGGTAGATACTTTGAGTATGGTGTCCATGGGTGGCCTTGTTAATATTATTCGTGGTAATAAAGAGGTGGTGAGGGAGGTCCATCGGTTAGCTAGGTTGGGTTTGGTAGGAAGAGGTTAATCATGGTAGTGGTGTTGTTGTTAATGGTTCTAAATCTTCATTAGTTGAGGAGGCAAAAGCTAAGCAAGATCTTGAGCCCGCTTTGTTGGGATTAAAGGCATTGGTATAAGATGGTAAGGTGGAGGTTATCTCCCAAGGGGGATATGGTACCCTTAGATAGTAATGTAGGTTATGTTTGCCTTATGTTGATGGCTTGAAAGAAGATTCTTGGTGAGACTCATAGCTCTTCCTATTCTATCCACCCTGGTTCTACCTAGATGTATAGGGATTTGAGGGAAGTATATTGGTGGGAATGTATGAAGGAAGGCATTACCAAATATGTCCCCAATTGTAATAGTTTCCAAAAAGTCAAAGCCGAACATCAATGGCCAGGTGGCCTAACCCAAGATGTAGAGATCCCTACTTAGAAGTAGGAGGAAATTTACATGGATTCTATGGTTGGATTGAACAAGACTAGAAAGGGGTTTTGATGCTATTTGGGGTGTGGTTGATAGGATAACGAAATTGGCCCACTTTCTACCAGTTAAGACTAGTTATGGTGTCGAAGAGTGATAAAATCTGTATTCATGAGGTCGTGAGATTACTTAGGGTGCCCTTGTCTATTATATTAGATCGGGGTGCTCAATTTACTTCCCATTTTGGAGTTCTTTTCAAAGGAGTCTTGGTACAAGAGTTAAACTTAGTACGACCTCTCACCCTCTCACAGATTGCCAAGCCAAAAGAACTACCAAAACATTTGAGGATATGCTTAGGGCTTGTACTATGGAGTTCAAGGGGAGTTCGGGTGATCTTCTTCCATTAATTTAGTTGCTTATAACAATAACTATCATTCTAACAATTGCAAGGCTCCTTTTGAAGTTCTCTATGGTAGACATTGCAGATCACTGGTTGTGTGGTTTGAAGTGGGAGAGATGGCTTTTTGGGTCCGGATCTTGTTATTGGAGACTATGGAGTAGATAAAGTTAATTAGAGAAAGGTCAAAAAAAGTCGAAAGTCATCAAAAGTCCTATGATGATATGAGGAGGTGGGATCTTGAATTAAAACTTAGTGATTGGGTCTATTTAAAGGTCTCACTCATAAAAGGTGTGGTTTGTCTTGATAAGGAGAAAGTTGACTAATGGTTTATGAGTCTTCATAAAGTGTGGAGGATGACTGGTGTGCTTGCATACAAATGGGAAATATCATTAGATAAGGTTATGGTTCATCTGATTCTTCATGTTTCTAGGATTAAGGAGGTATGTTGGTGAATCAAGTGTTGTAGGACTCTTGAGATTGTAGATATTATGGAGGATGAGTTGACTTATGAGGAGGTCCAATAGAGAAGTTGGGAGGATATGAATAAGGGTTGATTTGTGAGGGTGTAGAGTTTATCTAGGCCCATTGGAAGAATTGTCAAGTCGAGAGTGTCTTTCGGGGAGCCTAAGAGGGCATAGAAGGCAATGTCATGACCTCTATCATTCTATTCAAGCTAATGATAATACGTGAAGTCCTTTTTATGATTCCAAATCTCATGTTCCAGCCCTTATATCATTCCATGCATTCATGTCTATGTGTACAAGTCCATGATGATTTTAGCACATGTATTGAGATTTCAAAAATGGTGTTTAAGTGTATTGTTGCATTCTTGTTAGGGCTGATTTCTTCATGCTTACTCTGCTTATATATATATATATATATATATATATCTTTGACATTCAGGGACAAATGTTCCCAAGGTGGAGATATTGAAACAATCCCAAAATGTGCCCGAAAATGTGCCTCTGAAGTGCCTAGAATCGTAATTTCTATATATCTTAAAATCCATGCGCGATATCAAAAATCTATTTTTTTTATTCTTTTTCAGAGGGCAAAAGTGAGTGGGAAATGGGTCTAACCCCAATTTTAGAGTGAATGATTTACTAATCTAATTTTCCAAGTGGCAAAAACATTAAGGTTTTCGCGCCCGCAGCACGCCTCATGTAATAATCGCCCAGTTATTTTAATCTAGATCCAAGACTTTTGGGTCTTGGGCCTAAGTGTTCCTATGTATGAAAATACCTATACTTGGCCGTATGTTAACTTTATATCATTCAAGGAAATCCCCAACACTAATTCAAACACTTACACTAATACTTCTCTCAAAAATCAAGTGCCAAAACCCTCTCCGGATCTTAAGGAATTCATCCAAGCTTCAAGTCTCTACTTCAAAGATTCTTCAAGGAACTCTCCAAAGCTAAGGTATGTGGGTTTCTTTTACCCATGATGCCCAAGCTTCCTTTTACCTAAAATTGCATGATTTAAAATGATTAACTCATAGTCTTACTTATTATGAATTTTACTGCACACTATGTTGGGGTTTATGAAATTGTGACTATTTTAGCATGTTTTGAGCTATGAAACATAGATCTACTACGAGATTTGATGAAGGGTTTTCATGTATATTATTTGAGGGTGTTACCAAGTATCTATTAATGGTTTTACATTGAATTTTCTAGCTTGTTTCCACTCTTGAGTTGCATGGTTTTACACTAGGACTACACACCTGCCAAGTGTTTGATAAAATGTCCAATTATGATTTATTGAGGAATTGAAGGTCCAATCCATGTCTTATGAGTTTAATGACTATGTGATGATGAGAGGAATATATGTATATGATGACTATATGATGATGAAGGAATGTACATATATGATATTATGTCTATAGTGTTGGGGAATACACTCGGGAGGTTGTATCCCTGGGTAACCTTGTTGAGGGGTTTGTACCTCTATTGCCTCGCTCGAGAGGTGCCAGGACCTTGTAACCTTCTTCAAGGGGTTTGTACCTTGATTTGGAAGCTTTGTACCTCGTCAATCTCATGAAGGGGTTTGTACCTCATGCACCTCTCCAAGGAGGTGGTAGGCCTTGGATTGCACTAACAATGGTCACTCATTACCCTTGTATAATGTTCTACATAAGCATGATTTATTACAAACATCTTCCAAGCATGCCATATCACTATATGCTTATCTATTTTCTAAATATGCATTTTGATTATGTTGCCTATGTATTGTTGCATTACATCCTACATGCTTAGTATATCCAGTTGTACTAATGTATTCTTTATGCATACATGATGTCACCATGTACGAAATAGAGCCCCACTTGAGCATCCTTCTCCATGAGGTTAGTACGATATCTCTCAAACTTGTTGGTGAGTCCTCCATTTCAGGGAAGATGTTTATGATCTTATGCTACGTTCTAAGAATAGCTTCCTTTTATGAATGTATTGATTATGAGGGTGAGCCAGTTGCTTGTCTTGGCCCCCGCTCTTATCTATGTAGTAGAGGTTTTGTTGGACATGATATGTATTATGCTATAAGGTTTGACTCTCTCTTTACACTTGTTGATTATGATATGAAAGTTATCCCTTAGCCCCGATTTTCCCTATTTACTATCTCTTGTTGTCATTTTCTTGCTTGTGCGACCAAGGATGTGTAATGATATGCTAAGAGGATTGCTTGGGGTCCCTTCGGGTTACCCTTATGCCGTGTCACATCTAGGCCCTAGGCTTGGGTCGTAACAAACTTGGTGATGGAGCACTAGGTTGTTAGATCCTTGGAGTCCAACATATCGCGTTGATTAGAGTCTTACTCATGATTGTGAAGCGCATCATGACTATGAATAGGAGGCTATGAGGTGATCTAGGAAATGTTTCACTTCTTCATGATCTATGTCATGTGATAGAGTTAGGTCCCCAAGTGCTTATTGCTAGTCACTAACTATTACATTTTATGATCGGGATGGTGATCTGACGAATGTGGAGATTTGCAATGCTCTATGGCTATTGGCTAAAGGTGTGATAAAATGGGCAACTAAACTCAATCAACAGGTGAGTGCTCCCGAGACTTCGATTGGTGAGAGGAGAGGTGATGGGGCAAAGAGGACTCCCATTGAAGGAAAGTTCTAAAGTCTCCAAGATAGAGGTAATGCTATGTGTTCAACATGTGGTAAGGTTCCTGAGGCTCATGTTTGAAGGGTACCAATGCTTGTTTCAGTTGTGGTGAAGTAGGGCATAAGAAGAATGATTGCCCTCATAAACGCAATAAGAGTACAGGAGGTGATGGTGGGATGACTAATCCCAAGTGCCCTATGTGTAGGAAGGACCATGGTGGCCCGTGTCAAAGGAACTCTAGTGCTTTTTTTGATGTAGTGAAGTGGGTCCCATACTCTTTGATTGTCCATATGCTTGGAGCAGGTGTAAGTGTGGTCGAACTTTAGATCACGATGGTCATATTGATCAAGGGGATCAAGGAGGGGATGAGGAACCCAATGTTTCTACCGGTATATTAAAATTTCCTTTTGTTTTATTGTGTTTGCATTGATGGGCTTGGGTACCACTATGTCCTTCATTGTTCTTTCTTATTGCTAATAGGCTTCAAGTATGCCCCTAGTTGTGTGAATGATTGGAGTCTACCCCTTTTTATTGAGTACTTTATTATTTTAGAGTTCGTAGGTGTTTTCCCATGTTCATATTGAGTTAAGTATTGCCTTGTGACTTGTTGGGTGTGACGTGGTGTGTTTTGATGCCATACTTGGGGTGGATTAGTTATGTAGATGTGGTGTCTCTTTTGATTGTAGGATCCATAGACTTAGATTCCAATTCCCTAGTATACCCGTCCTTGAGTGGAGGCTAGTAAGTGGATGTGAAGGGGTAAGTCCGTTTCTTGTCTTAAGGTACAATTGATCTCTAAGGATTTCATTTCTCATTTCGCAGGGGTTATGGCTGTTGAACCTAAGTTATTTCTATTGAGGTGATTCTGGTGATTAATGAGTTGGTGAAATCCTTCCTGATACTGTGAATTTGAGGTAGTTCCTTCTTGGTTTGACTTATGCCTTGGTTATGTCTATGGGTCTCATGGATGGGGTCTTTAGTCCCTACCTTGTTATGTTTGTGGTGGCCTCTAGTGATGAGTATTGATTTAGTTAGAGATTGTGAACCATTTGAGGGTAGTGTTGCAAATTTTGCGGTAAGGGGAGTTGTATGCTAAGTATGAAAAGTATAAATCATGGTTAGAGGAGGTTACCTCCCTAGGTCATGTGGTGTCAACGGATGGTATTAAGGTTGATCCTAAGGAGACGTATGTGATTAGAAACCGGTCTAGGCCATTGACCCCATCAGACATTAGGAGCTTCATGGGCTTAGCGGGTTACCATCGGAGGTTTGTTAATGAGTTCCCTTCTATTGCTTCTCTTGTGACTAAGTTGACCCAAAAGAAGGCTATGTTTGTGTGATGATGAGTGTGTAAAAGGTTTCCAATCCTTGAAGAATACGCTTATCTCCGCTCCTATCCAGCCTTTATCGGATGGGTTGGAAGGGTTTGTTGTGTATTATGATGTTCCCAGGTTTGGTTTGGGTTATGTGTTAATGCAATGGTAAGGTAATAGCCTATGCTTTTCACCAATATTAGATGCATGAGAAGGGCTATGCTATCTTTAACTTTGAGTTGGACGCCGTGGTAATTGCTGTGAAATCTGATGTCATTGGTTGTATGGGTGCTTATTGATGTAGTTACCGTTCACTAGAGTCTCCAATATGTGTTCACCTAAAGGGATCTTACCTTGAGACAAAGGAGGTGGTTAGAACTTCTAAAGGATTATGATGTGAGTGTGCGTTATCATCCCCGGTAAGGCTAATGTTGTGGCACATACTTTAAGTAGGGTGTCCATAGGTAGCCTTGTTCATGTATTAGGTGGTGACAAAGAGGTGACTAGGGAGGTCCTTCAATTGGCTAGGTTGGGGGTTAGGTTGGAAGAGGTTCCTTAATTGCTCTTTCAACTCCTTCAACTCCACCGGTTCCATATGATAAGGGGGAATAGAAATGGGTTGAGTATCGGGAAGGAGATCTATACCAAAGTCAGTTCTGCTTTTGGGAGGAACACAAGGAAGCTCATCGTGAAAGAGATTAAGGAGCTCATTAACCATCGACTCTATAGGAAGGATTTTGGACTCAACATTCCTAACCCTCACAAGATGATAGAGACACCTCTTAGAAATCAACTTTTCATCTTTAATGCAAGAAATGAATCTATCCTTGACCACCAGATCACAACTTTCCCACTCAAGGAACCAATCCATCACAAGAAAGACATTAAAATCCACCATATCCAATTCAACAAAATCACAAGGCAAGATTTTATGCAAAATGAAAATAGGACAATTTTTATAAACCCTTCTAGCAACAATGGATGCACCAATGGGAGTAGACACTTCATAAGGTTCACGCAACAATTCGGGTTTAACATGGAGCTTTTCGGAAACAAAAGGAGTAATAAAAGAAAGAGTGGCACCCAGGTCTATCAATGCATATACATAAAAATAAAAAATTTGTTAACATACCAGTGACGACATCGGGCACCTCATCCACCACTTGTCTCCTTTGAAGAGCATAGAACCTATTGTGCCTTTGTATGTTGTAGGGGTCGTAGAAGATAATTTGACTTATGAAGAGGTTCCAGTAGAAATTCTGGATAGAAGCTAAAGAGATTGAAAAATGGGGATGTAACTTCTGCCAAGGTCCTTTAGAGGAGAAAACAAGTTTAAAGTGTCACATAGGAAGCTGAGACGAACACACAAAAGTGATATCCATATCTCTTCCACCCTACTCAAGACTAAGGTACTAATTTAAGGCCTTTACATGATTTTATGTCTTAAGTTTCATCCCTTATGTCATTTGCAGTAACTCATGTTTATGTTGACAAGTTTATGGTGATTTTTGACACTTATGATGAGATTTTTGAAATGATGTTTAAATGCACTTGTTGCATTCATGTGTTGGGCTGAAATCATCTTGATTACTTTTCTTATGCACGTTTATTTGACATTCAGGGACGAATGTTCTCAATGGTGGAGATATAGAAACGCCCCAAAAACACTTGAAAATGTGCCTCAAAAATGCCCATAATCATAATTTCTATATATCTCAAAATTCATGCGTGATATCCAAAATCCTCTTTCATATTCTTGTTCAGGGAGTAAAATTGAGTGGGAAATGGGTATAATCCCAATTTTATACGACCCATAGTGAAACTTTATTTTCACTAACATTTCAATTTCTAGAAGTTGTTCGCATTGGCTCCACGACGTGGACCTGTCGCGAAGCAGTCTTGTACCTTCCTTAATTTTATGTTTTAGCCTAGGGCCTTGGGATCTTTTCCCCATGGCCACCTATGTGTAAAAACACCAATACTTAGCTATTTTTTAACTCTATATCATTGAAGACATTCTCTAAACCCTCTCTAACACTTAGCCAAATATTTCATCCAAATTTAAGTGTCCCAAACTCATTTTCGGTTCACA
The DNA here is from genome assembly GCA_025642045.1 of Solanum sejunctum. NCBI lineage: Eukaryota > Viridiplantae > Streptophyta > Magnoliopsida > Solanales > Solanaceae > Solanum > Solanum sejunctum. The sequence continues at coordinate 32,355 of JAOTQJ010099241.1, forward strand.
AGAACTTCCTTCAAGCTTCGAGTTCTCATTCAAATCTTCATCATTCCCAAATTTGAGGTATGTGAGTTTCAACCATTGGGTCCTTTCACTCATGGTGCCTGATCTTCCTTTTCATGAAACTTGCACATTTTCAAGTTGTATTACTTATGGGTATTACTTATTATGGATTATGATTATAAATTACATTGGGTTTTTATGAAATATTTATTGGAGACACATGTCTAATATTTCAAGCTTATACTATAAGATGGTTTGTCTATTGTGACTATGCATGTTTTGATCTATGAATCTATGATCTTCTATGAGATTTGATGAGGGATTTCAATCTATGTTGAATAAGGGTTTTACTATTTGTTGATGGGATGATTAACCTTGAGATTTCTCACATGATTTCACACTTGAATTTATGATTTTGAAGTAGCATTACACACCCTCCACATATTTGATAAAGTGTCTTATTAAGGACTATTGGGTTATTGATGATCTATTGCATGGCTTATGAGTGAAGTGACTTTATAATAATTAAGGGAATGTATATATTTGTTGAATTCATGAGAAGTATCTATAGTGTTGCACGTTGACAATATCTTGTTGGGGGTGACATGCCTTGATCACCTTGTCAGGGGGTGATATGCCCATACTAACACGTCGAGAGGTATGTACCTTAACCATCTTATCGGGGGTGATTTACCTGTACTACCACATCGAGGGGTATGTACCTTAACTACCTTGTTAGGGAGTGACATGCCTATACTACCACGTCAATGGTATGTACCTTGACCACCTTATCGTGAGTGACATGCCCATACTACCATGTTGAGGGTTCGATACCTCAATCACCTTCCAAGGGGGTGAAATACCTTGGATTCCAAGTAATAGCTTGCTTGGTCTATGATGATGGCCCATTCCTACAAATGTAATATATTCTATACAAACATGTTTGACTTCAAGCATTGATCACGCATGCCATGTTGATATCTCTTGCTTATGCTTATGCATTTTGATTATGTTACCTATCACTTGTTGTATTGCATCCTATATACTTAGTAAATTCAAATGTACTAACGCATACTCTATAGTTGCATGATGTTACCATATAGGAAATAGAACTCCTCACGATCATCCTCAATATGGCTAGTTTTGACATCTTGAAGATAAGCTTTTGGTGAGTCCTCAAGTTAGGGGACACTGGCTTTGCACTCTTAATTTTGTTATCTCTTTATGTTGAACTTGACACTATGAGGATTAGTCCGGAATGTTTCTTGGCCCCCACCAATCTATGGTAGAAGTGTTGTTGGAACAATTGATGTAATTATGATATGATTTTGACTCTTGAATATTTTATGGTTATCAAAGACTCCCCTTAGTCCATTTATCCTTATTTAAATCTCTTGATGATGGTACGTTTGCTTCCGCATTCTAGGATGTCTGATTGTATGCTAGGAGGCTTGTTTGGGGTCACTTCAAGTTCCCCATTCACCGTGTCACGTCTAGATCCTGGGCTTGGGTCATGACAAAACCCACTCTAAAACCTCTCCAACACTTTATCAAAATTTCCATCCAAATCTAAGAATTTCTAGCTCACTTTGGATCTCAAGAACTCAATCCAAGCTTCAAGCCTCCTTCCAAGTTTACATCAAGAAATCCCCATATTTAGGTACGTGGGTTACATCTATTGGGTTCTTTCAACCATGGAGCCCAATCATCCTCTTTATGAAAATTACGTGTTTTTAAGTTGTATCATCTATGGGTATCTCTTATGGGTATCTATTTTTATGAATTTTATTATAAATTATGTTGGAGTTTTATGAAATATTGACTGATTATACATGTCTATCTATTTCAAGCTTATATTATGAGTTGATTTTGTCTACAGAGACTATGCATGTTTTGAGCTATGAAACTATGATATATTATGAGATTTGACAATGGATTTCAAAGTATCCTATATGAGTGTTTTACTATATGTTGGTGGGTTGATTAACATTGAGTTTCTCATATTACTTTAGTCTTGAATTTCATGGTTTTGACCTAGCATTATGAATCCACCAAGTGTTTGATAAAATGTCTTGACAAGGATTCTCAAGTTATTGATAATTTATTACATGGTTTATAAATCAAGTGACTTTACGATGATTTTGCATGTATGAATTGAACTCATGAAAAGTATCTATTGTGTTGCAAGTAGACCAACATGCCCAATCACCTTATTGAGGGGGTGACATACCAATCACCATATTGAGGGGTGGATACCTCGATCACCTTGTTGGGGGTGACATGCCCAATCACTATGTTGAGGGGTGGATACCTCGATCACCTTATTGGGTATGACTTGCCCAATCACCATGTTGAGGGGTGGATACCTCGACTGCCTCGTTGGGGGGTGATATGCCTAGTCACCATGTTATGGGGTGGATATCTAGATCACCTTATTGGGGAGTGACATGCCTAATCACCATATTGAGGGGTGGATACCTCTATCACCTTCCAAGGGGGTGACATGCCTTGTATTCCAAGTAGTATTTCACTTGGTCTATGTTGGTTATGGTCTCTTCCTACACATATGTTTTGCAAGTTATATGATTCACAAGTATGGTTTTCTCCAAGCATTGATCATGCATGCCATATTGATATTATACATATCCATTGCTTATGATTATGCATATTGACTATGTTGGCTTATGTCTTGTTGCATTGCAACCTATATACATAGTACATTCAAATGTGCTAACGCATACTCTATGCCTATATGATGTTACTATGTAGGGACCGGAGAACCTCTTGATCATCCTCCACATGGCTAGTTCGGTGCTTTGGAGATAAACTTTGATGCGTCCTCAAGTCCGAGGATGCTATCCATATTACTCTTGCCTTTTGCTATTCTTTATGTTGAATAGTTGATACTATCAAGGTAAGCCCAGAAAGTGCCTTGGCCCGCGCTCCAATCTATGTTAGAGGTGTTGTTGGAATATTTGATGTACTTATGCTATGAGCTTCACACTTGAACGTTTTTAAGATTATCAAAGACTTCCCTTAGTCCCATTCCACTTTTTATATTATCTCTTGTTGTTGTTTACATTGCTTACACGACTAAGAATGTATGATTGATATGCTAAGAGGCTTGTTTGGGGTCCCTTTGGGTTCTCATTCGCCATGTTATATCTAGGCCCTAGGCTTGGGTTGTGACGGCTAGTTTGGTACTTCGGAGATAAGCATTGGTGAGTCCTCAAGTCCTACGATACTATCTATATTATTCTTGCTATTTTGAGACTACTTTATGTGAAACACTTGTTATTATGAGGGTGGGACAAAAAAGTGTCTTAGCCCCCACTCCATTCCATGCTAGAGGTTTTGTTGGCTATTATTTTGTATTTATGCTATGAGCTTGACTCTTTTATGCTTTTATGAATATCATGATTCCCCTTAGTCGTTCTTCCCTTTTTATCATATCTCTCATTGTTGCTTAATTTACTTTCGCAACCGAGGATGTATGATTGATATCGTAATAGGCTTGTTTGGGGTCCCTTTGGGTTCCTATTCCCCATGTTACGTCTAGGCCCTATTCTTGGGTCGTGACATACCAAGGACTTAAGTTTCCTTTTTTACAAAAATTCAAATGTCCCTTGATAGGTGAAACCTTCATATACACCCAATCATTAACAAAGAATTTAAAATTGCTCTTCCTAATAGATGAATAGGACTTTTGATGACTTTGAACCATTTTCAACCTTGAATCAACTTGACCTTTTTCATAGCCTCCAACACCAAGTTTGGGCCATTTAATATCATTTCACCATACAAAGCTTCATATGGTGTCATTCTGATGCTAGCATGCTAACTATTGTTATAGGCAAACTTGATAAGAGATAGATAATCATCAAAGTTTCCCTTGACTTCTAACACACAAGACCTCAACATATCCTCCAAGGTTTGAATTGTATTCTCGGCTTTCCCATCGGTTTGATGATGGAAAGAGGTACTCAACTTATCTTAGTGCCAAGCTCTTTTTGAAATGATCTTCGAATGTGAGAAGTAAATTGGGTACCACAATCTATTATAATAGACATAGGCACTTTATGCAATCTAACCAACTCCCGGATATATACTAGGAATGGTCCTCGGCATTGAAAGTGGTCTTAACGTGTAAGAAGTAAGCTGATTTGGTCATTCTATCAATAATTACCCAAGTGGAATCAAATTGCTTCTGGGTATGGGAAAACCCAATCACAAAGTCCATATTCACATCCTTCCATTTCTAAGTTGGAATTTCAGTGTCTTGGGCTAAACCACTAAGCCTTTGATATTCCAACTTCACTTGTTGACAGTTAGAGCATTCACATACAAATCTAGCTATGTCTTTCCTCATACCATGCACCAATACACTTCCCTAAAATACTGATACATCTTGGGGCATCATCGATGTATAGAATATAGAGATTTTTGGGCTTCAATCAGGATCACCTCCTTAAGGCCATGAAAATATGAAACACAAAATCGATCTTGGTATCGAAGTACACCATCTCCCCCTTGGGAGAAAACCTATATCTTCTTTTTGGCACTATCTCCCCTTGGGAGAAAACCTCTATCTTCTTTTCAGCAACCAACCTCTTTAGCTCAACAAATGATGGGTCCAAGTCGTGCTCTTCCTTGACATGAACAATCACAGAAGACTCAGCCCCATTCTAAACATGAATGACACCATCATTAGAGTCGACCAACCTAACACTCAATCAAGCCAAATAGTGCACATCCTTTGTAAGCTCTCTCTTCCCTTAATCAACATGAACCACTACACATAGATAGACTACTAAAAGCATCAACTATAACATTTGCCTTTCCAGGATGATATTAAACACTTATGTCATTATCATTAAAAAGTTCCAACCCTATTCTTTGCCTAAAATAAAGTTCTCTTTGAGTTAACACATATTGCAAGCTCTTGTGATTGGTAAATACATCACCATGAACCTCATATAGATAATGTCTCCAAATCTTCAAAGCAAAAATTATAGCCGCTAATTCTAGATCATGAGTCAGATAATTTTGTTCATGCACCTTAAGTTGTCTAGATGCATAAGATATCACCTCACCATGTTCCTCAAGTACCTAAGTCAAACCAATCTAAGAAGTATCACAATATACCACAAATTCATCTAAGCCATTTGGTAATTCCAAAACAAGAGTCGATGTAAGTCGATATTTCAAAATCTAAAAACTCTTCTCACACTCATCCGACCAAGTAAACTTCGCTATGTTTTGAGTCAATTTACTTAATGGCTATGCGGTCAATGAAAAACACTTAATAAATCTTCAATAATACCTAGGTAACCCAAGGAAAGTCTAAATATCTGAAGGAGTTAAGGGCCTAGGCCAATTTTTCACAGCATCAATATTCTTTGGATTGAGTTTAAATACTATCACCAAACACAACATGGCCAAGAAAAGCTACTTCATCCACCCAGAACTCACACTTGCTGAACTTGGCAAATAATTGTTTCTCCCTCAATGTCTAAAGAACCAATCTCAAGTGATCCATATGCTCTTGTTCACTCTACGAATAAATTAAAAATGTTATTGATGAAGATAACTACAAAAGCATCAAGGAACAGCTTGAGGACTTGATTCATAAGGTTCATAAACACCACGAAACATTAGTCAAGCCAAAGGACATTACCATAAGCTCAAAATACCCATATCTAGTCCAGTAAGCTATCTTGAGAATATCACACTCTCTTACCCTCAATTGATGACAGCCAGAATGGAGGTTAATCTTTGAGAAATGGGTAGCTCCTTGCAAACAGATCAAACAAGTCATTGATCCATAACAATGGATACTTATTTTTTATGGTTACTTTATTCAATTATCAATAGTCAATACACATCCATACTTATTTTATATAGTTACTTTATTCAATTGTCAATAGTCAAGACACATCTGAAGTGACCCATCCTTCTTCCTAAAAAAAACACATGAGCACCCCAAGGTGATATACTTGTCCTGATAAATCCCTTCTCTAACAAGTCCTTAACTAGTCTTTCAACTCCTTTAGTTTCGATAGTGCCATATGATAAGGTGGTATGGAAATAGGTTGAGTATTGAGAAGAAGATCTATGCCAAAATATACTTCCCCTTCAGGAGGAACACTAGACAAATCCTCTAGAAAGACATATGGAAACATTAGCCATAGGAACTGACTCAAGTGTATGTGACTCGGACTCCACATCTTTAACCCTTACTAAATAATAGATACACCTCTTAGAGTTCATTCTTTGAGCTTTGAGATAAGAGATAAATTGACCTTCAAAAGCAAAGTAACTACTTTCCAGCTCAAGAATAGGCTCATTTGAAAACTGAAACCTGACTTTCTAGGTTCTATAATCAATGGAAATGTAAGAAGCATGCAACCAATCAATCCTAAGAATAATGTAAAAATCAAATATCTAAAGTTTTACAATACCACAGAGAAAGATTCTATGCAAGACAAAAGTATGACAACCCCGATAGACCCTTTTGAGCAATAATAGACTCACCCACGCGAGTGGAGACTGAAAAAAAAAAAGCTCCCTCAAAATTTTAGGACTCAAGCTAAACTTAAATGCTAAGAGAGGTGTCATAAAAGATAAATTGGCACCCAGATCAAGCAGAATGTATGCATCAAAATCAAAGACTTTCAACATACCAGTCACCACATCTTGCCTAGCATGTAGAGCGTAGAGCCTGTTATTGCAAGAAGAATCACCTTGCTAGCCCTTTGGTTGTCCTTGATCACCTTGAGCTATTTGTCCTTGACCCTTCTTAGGAGAGTTAGGACAATCATCAGCTTTATGACCCACCTTTCCACACCCATAGCAAGCATCTACATCCCTCAAGCACCTACCCAATGGTTCTTTCCACAAATAGTACATCTAGGATAAACTAGCCTACCTCCAACATGTGCCTTGTAAGGAGTAACTCTCTCATTTAGCTACTCTTGGATTTGAACCTTAGATCTATTGGAAGCTACCATTCCAACCACCACTCCCACAATTAGAGAACCCACAATCATAATGGGCTCTCTTAAAGTCATTCATCCTATTTCCTTGAGCTTCTTCCTTTTAATTCGTTTAACATATGTCATGAGCCTAGAAATGTCCATCACCGAAATAAGCATAGTCGTATGACATTCTTTCACAACTAAGTTAGAGATCCGCGAAATAAATTTGTGCATTTTCGCATGGTGGTCAGCCACTAGCATAGGAGCATATATTGAGAGCTTCATAAATTTGAGAGCATACTCCCTCACACTCATTCCCCGCTACTTGAGGTTGATAAATTCTATCAGTTTGGCTTTCCAAATCTTAAGAGGAAAAAATGATCTAGAAAAGCAAACTTAAATTCTTTCCAACCAACTCCATCATCACCTACACTCTCGAACAACCATTGAGTGTTCCACACTTCAGCCCAACTCAACTTTCTCTTTTGAAGTCACAACCATGATTGTCAACACCTTGGAGAGTTTATCAATAAATTCCTGGCATCCTTATTAGTTGAGCCATAGAACTCCGGAGGATTTGTTCAGGTGAAGTCTCTCACCCTTGCTGCCGAAATAGGGACATAAGGAGGAGGAATGGCCTGCCTAGTCTATGTTGTCACCACTTGAGCTAACATGGCAAAGGTAGTCTGAAACTCATCTTGAGTAACTAGATCCCTCAAAGGTTCTTGAGAGAGTTGGTCTTCATTAACTAGCGTCTGTCTTAGTAGAGGGGCTTTTCTTAGAGGCATCTTTCATAAGAGCATCAATGATACTAGTAGAGTTAGGAAACCTTAGCACACATATCATAGCATGACATAAGAAATGAAGAAGTGAGACATTAGCTAAAACATCATATAGCCTCCCACTTACAGATATGGTGCACTTCATACCCATAAATAATATTCTACTTGACGTGGCATGTTAGACTCCGAGGATCATTTCAAAACCATAGTGCTCTGATACAAAGTTTGTCATGACCCAAGCATAGGGCCTAGGACTAACATGGCAAATAGAACCACAAGAGTCCCCAAACAAGCCTCATAACATCCACATACACATCGTAAGTTTAGAAGCGCATAATTAAACATCAAGCATATAATTCTAAAGGAAACGGGCTTTGGACTCATGCTATGGAGATGTCATAAGGAAAGGGATTAACTCACACAGCAAATAAATCTAAGGGGTGGGTAAGTATGACGCACGCTATGGGGACAAGGACTTAGGAATTTAATCATCACATTATAACATCAACATCATAGGATAGACATAAGCATAATCTCCATAAACAACAAATAGCAAGCTAGTACATGGAATTTATATGATGTCCAACATTGCCCCTATGTCATAGATAGGATGGGGGACAATACATGTCTCGGGATCACCCTTAAAATAAATACATAAGAAGGCATAGCATGGAGTAAGTAGATAGAAGGTGAGAATTGTCCTTGGAGCAAAGGACTCACTACAAGAAAGTCTCACAATCTGATCTAGCCGTAATAAGGTGGATAAAGGTGATATCCGATCTCTAAATGGTTAGATCAAGTAGACAAAAAATATGCATTAGTATATTTTAATATACTGATTATGCAAGAATGCGATGTATATGATTATTATAAACTTGTATTTCAATGATAGATGATAAGGGCACATGTATATACAAAGAATTATAGATGAAAGAATGCCATAATAATATCCCTTGAATCATGCTGCATGAATGACATAATACTTTAAACATAGTGGGGATGTAACCTCAACCAATATATAGGACTAAGCGAGCTATTACTTAGAATTCCAATGTCCATCCTACATCATATGAGAGGGTGAACTATTTTCCAAAAGTAGACCATGCTCCTCCTTACCGGACCTTCCATTTTGAAGAAAAAATCTTACCTTATGGGACACCTCCCATTGTTTAAAGGATTTTTCATCAACATACCCATCCATAAAGGGTCAAACATGAACCTATGTTTGCGCATAGTTCTGAGAAAGAAGACTTTATATAAGGACCCCTTAGGTCGAGCCCCCACCTCCAATATCATTCAGTGCTAAGTCATTATCTCAAATGAATACATATACATATACATGTTTGAAATTAGTACACAAGATTTGTCAACTCATAATCATGCATATTTAGACTAAAAGGCTAAAGCTGTCATGAGCTGTTGGTCATTTTTGGCCCTATCTGTAAAAATTATTATTTTACCCTTTTGTGGGTCTCTTTCGGCCTATGTTAAACTATTTGAATGGTTGGTACTGGAATCTTGAGTTTTAAAAGTAGAAAATATACATTTTGGCATTTTTGTAGGCTTAAAGTTATCGAAAAAAATGGTTTGTGTCATTCTGAGTTTTGGAGGTCATATCAGGGATCTGTTGATTCTGTTAGCTTTGGAGTGTGGAAGCTAAACTAGGAGAAGTTATAGCACTTAATTTGGAGTTAAAATGGGACTTTTAGGCAAAAGTTATGATTTTAGTCATTTTTGAAACCAAAGTTTGTCTTTGGTCAGCATTCAGAGTTTGGAAGATCACTTCAAAATTTCTATAGTTCTACTAGTTTTGGATGGTGAAACTAACGCTGGAATGGTCTCAGAATAATTTTTGGACTGGCCAAGGGCAGTTTTGGTACTTTGAGTTTTAAACTAGTTTCATCAGCTTGCATTGGTAAATATTGTGAGGTGGTCATGAAACTAATTTGTGATGATTTTGTTGACTCCCGATCAGTACTTCTGGCATAGATTCATATTTAGTCTTTGAAATTCTAAGTTTGGATGAGTTTTGGGGGTCCATTCAAAGAAGTAAAACTGAACTTGGCATTGGTATTGCTGATATCTGGTGTAGGTAGAGCCTTCGTAGAGAAGTTTCCATGTTTATGGAGGTGTGCGCCTGCTGAGCTCTGCATTCACAAACTATTTCCCAAGTTCACGACATTGAGGTCGGTTGGTCTCCGCATTTGCGGGATGGTCTCCGCGATTATGGAGTAGTTTTTATACCTGGATAGTCATAAACTAATAAACACCATTTTTAATCTATTTTCGAACTTCTAAGCTTTTTGGGGTGATTTTGAAGAAAGGTTTTTGAATATTTTTGTTGGATAAGTGTTTCTAACACTATAGAAATCATTTTCTATGAGTTTTATCATTAATTGTCATGAAATTAAACACCTATGAACTCCATTTTTCATATACTACTTGATTTTAAAGTTACTTTCAGATTTGAGAATTTTGGACTTTAGCCCTAAATTTGACTATTTTGGCCCTAAGCCTAAAGTATGCCAATCCAGGTATCAAAATGCTTCTCTTGATGAGTAGTATCTATAGTTGATACTGAATAATTGAATTCGGTGATCAATTTGAGGATTGAGTTGATTGAAAGCTCACCCAGTGTAGTTTTGGCATCGAGGTAGGCTCAAATATCTTTTGGAACTAGATTTGAGTTATTGATATTGTTCATGTGATAATTATGAGATTCAGATTAATAATTATGTAATGAGTTGATGCATTGAAATGATTATGGAAAAGTGAATCCAGTTGAGCCGAATTGTCGTGTATTTTGATCCTATTGATGATCAGATATGAATTATGATGAGATGATGAGGACTTGAGATAGAATGTGACTAAATGAGACATGTGGGACCAACTAGGATGAGTAAGGTCTGGTATCATTGTTATATTTGTATATTCGGGATTATTTAGGTTCCGTATTATTGTTATATTTATATATTTATAATGAGTTAGTCTGGTATCATTGTTATATTAGTATATTTAGGATGAGTTTTGTCTGATAATATTAATATTCTCGCATAATTAGGATGAGTAAGATCCGATATTGTTGACACTCTTAGTTATTGACATAATGATGATGATACAAAACATGATAACGTTTTGGGAATTAGATGTGGTACTTGATATTACTCCTCTGGTACATATGATTATTATGATTCACATTCCTTGGTATTCCTGTTGTAATGCTATTCTACATGTTTACATGCATATTTGAGTTGCACTATTTTACATACATGTTCATCTACCGATTAAGGGGTACATACCTTGAGCACCCTCCAAAGCGGTGCTAAATGTTAAGCATTAGTTGCTTGGTCTACCATGATGGTCTCCTTCTAGTTATGTATTATGATTTATATAAGCATGATTTTACTTCAAACATCATCCATACATGTCATATCATTATTATGCTATCCATTGCCTATGTTTATGCATTTTGATTATGTTTCTTATCTCTTGTTGCATTGCATTCTACATACTTAGTGCATTTAAACGTACTATCACATACTTTATGCCTACATGATGTTACTATGTAGGAACCTGAGTTCGGTTTGGTCATCCACCTCCTCCACATGGCTAGTGGCACACTCAAGCTAGTTGGTGAGTCCTCATATGAGAGGGCAATATCTATGTTTCTTATGCTATGTATTAAAGGCTATCTTTCCTTTTGGTATACTTGATTATGAAGCTGAGCTCGATTGCTTGTCTTGGCCCCTGCTCTAATTTATATAGTGGAGGTGTATTTATATTATGAGCCTTGACACTTTTGTCTCTGAGTGTTGATTTTATGCAGGCTTTCCCTTAGTTCCTTGCCCTTGTTTTCTAAACTTTTACATGTTAATTAAGTATTAATCACTCTTCCTTAGTCTCAGTTCTACTTGTTTATGTTTCTTATTTTGTTTTACATTGCTTATACAACCAAGGATATGTAATGATATGCTATCAGGCTTGTTTGGAGTTCCCTCGGGTTCTCCATTCACCGGTTACGTCTAGGCCCTAGGCTTGGGTCGTAATAAAGCCAGTATCACAGCACTAGGCTGTTAGATCCTTGGAGTCCAACACACTACTTCAATTAGAGTCTTATTTATTGTTGTGTTGTGCACCTCAAATATGAGTAGGAGGCTATGAGACATTTTAGGAAATGTTTCCTATCACGACACAAACCAAGGACTGTGATTGGTGCCGATTGGGCACCCAGACAAACACTAAACCGGATTCCCCACTATAATAGCTAAGAATTTAATCAAAATTTTGGCAAAGTTTCCTCTATTTCACTGACTAACCATACCTACAAATAGTAACCCAGCATACAACAAACATCAATATACATATATATGCGGGCCGACAAGGTCACTGCTGCGGTAGAACCGCCCAACAAATGTATCATACATACAAAGTCATACCAAACACAGTATCCCACACCCACATATATCCACAGACCTCTGCAAATACGAACTGAATCATAGGATGGGACAGGGCCTTGTCATACCCTCAAATATACATAAATGCAAAATACAGAAAACAAGTATACATATATATACCAAAAATTTGCTCCTGAGGCAAAGGGAGCACTTCAACGGTAGACAAAGATCCTAAGAAAAAGGTTCTCTAACCTATACGTCGATACCTTCGGGCATGAATGTAGCCCCCCCGAAGGGGGTCAGTACGAAAAACATATCGAATATGTAAAGCGAAAGGTACGAAATATAAGTGAGACAGTAATAATCTGAATAAAATATATGAGTCAAACCTATATGCAAACATCAAAATAATTCTTTATTTAAAATATCAAAATAATGCATATC